>APFE031427627.1:8273-47010 GCA_000404065.3 Pinus taeda
TTTGTTATTCGATGTGTGGAGTCGCCAAGGTAGTTTTGCAACCTCAAAATGATGTCTGAGCTCCTGCTACCTTCAGAAGTTCAGCCTCTTGATTTCGGGAATGAATAGACTTCAGGCTCCTGGTAGACGCACCAAAATGTTATCTCAAAATCATGTCCTGATAGGCTGCAAAGCAGGAAGACTTCAAGTAACTGTTTCAAACCAATCTTTTGACTAAGGCTTAGCCTCCTTAGCCTGAGAGGGCTCTCTCAAAGGGTTATTGATTTTGACTAATAATTAGATGGCCAACTCTAATATAACAACTCTGAGAAATATAAATGGTGGAAACACTTTTAATTACTATCCATTGGGCTTATGGAGTCAACACACCTCAATAAAACAATGAGCTCAACCTTACATGGAAGTCAGGGCATTCAGCATTCAAACATTCAGAATATAAACTCATATAGGACCACACAGTTTATAAATGTATACAGGAAGTCAGAGTACATTCAGTGAATTCTGAGTGATTATACATCCATAACACTGCAAGAATTAGGGAAAGGACAACATCACATATTCTGAATATAAAAAATCCCTCATGAAGCCTGAGAAGTAAGGAAAAATATGTATTACTGAAACTGAGTCTTACATAAGCCAAATACAATCTTTTCTCATAAAATTTCCAACCCTGAGTACATTGATGCTTTAGCTATATATAGAGCTCTTTACATAACAAAATTCTAGGAAATATTTTACAAGCTTTTCTCATAAAATTTCCATCCTTTAAATGCTGAATGCCCTGACTTCCATGTAAGGTTGAGCTCATTGTTTATTGAGCTGTGTTAACTCCATTTTCCATGCATAGTGGCTTCTCCTTGTTCTTTGACACCTGGTCCTTTTTATCATCAGCTGTCCTTGAGGTATTCTTCTTAAGATGTACTTTGTTTGCTGTAATAGGAACATCTCTATTCCTAAGATTATACTGCTTTTGCATCTCAAAAATAGCATGCTGATAGCCCTTCAAAAATCTAAAGGCTCTTCTTCTGATTTTATCATGTTGGACTCATCATGTTCCTCCTTGGTCAAGAAAATTCCTAATCAGGAATTCATGGTTTCCCAAATCATTTTCCCAAGGATGCATATTTTCTAAGGAATGGTCCAAAATTCAATGGAGAAGATTTGAGTTTAACTTTGAAGCATATATCAGATTTTGGTGATTTTACAGAGCTTCTTAGAGTTAAACATGAGGATGTTTGCATTATTTTATTTTATGATTCATTTCAAGGGAAATGTAAACAGTGGATTGAAAGCTTTCCTACCAAATCCATTAAGTCATTTGAAGACTTTTGGCTTATGTTTTTGGAGGAATGGATAGATAGATCAGATGCGGTGGCAAAATCTCCTTCAATTCAAGGTTTCAAACAATGGAATAATGATCATAGTAATGGAGATAGAGATGAAAATTTTTCTTTGTCCTTGTCCTCGTATCTAAAATCATTTGAGTGTAAGGCAGAGGATAAGATGAAATTTTTGAATGAAGTTGCTAAGGACATGGAGAAAGACATTGAAGGTCCAAAGGTCAAATTCAAATATATATCTCATGGTCATGATCATTCTTTTCAGAAGGTTTCTATGTCAGAACACAAGGAGAGGGTGTTTCTTCCTTTCTCTTTCACGATTGAGGAAGAGGACACGTTATTGAAGATAAGTTTGCAAGCCAGAAAGTTACAAGAAACATCAAGCTGATCATGTATTATGGGATCCATAGCTGAATACATGGAAGAGTTTACTCTCCAGTGTTTCAGCTTTTCTATGAAGATCAGAGGCAATTTCAGTGGCAGTGGTCATCACAATATCATAGTGGCTCTGAACTCCGATGCAGTAAAAAAACTCCAATATCAGAGAAGACAAATGATTGGCTACATTGGAAATCTCACATTGATTGAGCTGAAAGAAGTTTGAAATGGATAGGGTAGGTAGGTAGGAATATGCAAATAAGCTCAAGGTTGACTGAGCATTTTTTTTTAGTAGATGTAGATTCCTTTCTCCTACAGTGATCATCAAGTTTAAGCCCGAGGTGAAGGCCCAAGAAGCTTGAAGGGGATGTTTCTCAAGCAAATCCATGTTTGTTATAAAAAGGACAAAGCACTAGACCTACGAGTTCTTAGTGTACCACAAGGGCACACTATCCCAAGTGGAGCCACTGTTATCACTGAAGAAAAAATGTTTTAAATCCTGAACATTCATTTTTAAAAATTTCTCAAAGGGTTCATGTGGATGGAAGTCCCGTGTTTCTTCTCTATCAGAGCTGGATTGAGATTAAAAAACACAGTGCATACTTTTGTCATAGGAGACCGAACGCACTCTCAAACAAAGGATATCTATGCAATGTCAGAGAAGTTGTCTAGGGATGCAGGATATGTGCCTGTAAAGGACACTCTGTTGTATGATGTGGAGGAATAGAAGAACTAGTACACTCTTCGGTACTGTAATAAGAATTTAGTTATTGCTCTCCACCTTATCACTACAGCTGGGACAACATGTGGCTCACCAATAACAAAGATGTCATGATGTATACATATTTGAAGCTTGGAATGTTGGATGAGAAATATTTCGGGGAATATCATGCTTTCTGATCATATAAGAATGAAATACTCCCTGGAAATGTTTGTCATGTTGGATGAAACCAGCAAGAAGCAAGTCATATTTCAGCATTGGCCTTGTTTCCATGGGTAGGGAGTGGGCATTAATGTTCATACCATTTGGAGCCAGTACTGCACTTGTTTTGGCTACTGATAAGATTGCGAATAATGCTTTGATTGGTCTCATCTAAACTGCAGAAGTGTTCTAAGACTGACATTACATTGGTTCATCAAGCATAAATTTAATTATCAAAACATTCAGGAACTATTTTGAGAACAGACAATGAACCATTTTGATCTTGACAATTGGTTCTCCTTGCCTCTGCATATGGGTGTATCGAAATTTAAAAAATCTGTTGTAACATTCCACTTCTCTGTTATGGTGTTTACACAATAGCAGAACAGAGTTAGAAACAGGGTTTCCTTGTGTGTAGTGCTTGGCTCCGTGGAGGGTTTCAGCACCCAGCAACAGCATAATCCGCAACTATGATGGAAAAAAGCTGCCAAAAGTTTTGAGAGGGTGCTGTTAGATGCATCCTGCAGTGGCACTGGTATCATTTGGAAAGATGAAAATGTGAAAAGTAAGAAGAGTGCGGTGGATATAACGAAAGGTGCTTTTCTGCAAAAGAAATTACTTCTTGCAGCAATTGACGTGGCGGATGAAGGCTCAAAATCAGGAGGTTATGTAGCATACTCAACTTGCTCAATTACTGTGGCAGAGAATGAGGCAGTTGTGAACTATGCACCCAGCAAGCGTGATGTAAAAGTTGTCCCATGTGGTTTGGACTTCGGTTGACACGGGTTTATACGTTTTAGGGAGCACCGCTTTCACCCATCTTTGGAAAAGACAAGGCGTTTCTATCCGCATGTTCATAGCATGGATGGCTTTTTGTTGCAAAGCTGAAAAAGATGAGCAGCACCAAATCAATTCCTAAAGAAGCTGAAGTTGTTCTATAAGAGTTAGCCATCTTATCGTTAATCAAAATCATTAATCCATTTAGAGAGAGCCCTCTCAGGTTGAGGAGGCTAAGCCTCAGCCTAAAGTAGGTTTGAAACAGTTACTTGAAGTCTTCCCGGTCTGCAGCCTTCTAGGGTCTGATTTTGAGATAACAGATACTTTGCTACAAACTGGTCTCAGATGTGGCTGCCATATAATGGAAAGCCAAATCAAATTCGAGTTGACCGAGAGAAACACATGAAACACACAATTATTGAATTTGAAGGTGATAATGAGCCGGTAGCATTCGATAATAACATTATTGGAAACTATTCAACTGAGTCATTTTTAGGGAACTTTAAAGCACATGAATCTCCCTTTCTAAATAATACTGTCACCTCATAGATAAAAAATTTCTCACAGACAGATGCTTCCAAGAGTAAAATTTTTGTAAATAAACCAATAGTTAATACTTTATTTTGGACTTTATTCTTTGATGGTTCCAAATCTAATGATGGTGCAGGAGCTGGTTTAGTTTTAATCAGCCCAGAAGGAGAAAATACCATGTTAGCTTGCAGTTTATAATTAAAATGTACAAATAATACCACAAAATACGAGGCATTAGTTCAAGGATTATACAAACTAATTGGCCTCGACATCTTCCGCAGGTTTTTGGAGATTCAGAAATTGTCATTAAACATGCAAAAAGTACTATTCACTGCCTTTCTAGACATCTTAAGCATTATTGTTTTTAGGCTTCTATGATCAGTGCTTTGTGTGTAGATTTCTTCCAGAGTTCTCGCATCCATAATTGTTTGCATCGACGTTTCAAGCCATCCACCGTGGCTCATCATCAGGATAGATCTTAAGCATTATCAATCATTAGTCTAGGATCTTACATCACATTTTTTGGCATTTAATATTTCTCCTGTACCTAGAATACAAAATGCCAGTGTAGATCTGTTAGCTAATGTTGCATCAAAACTCATGCCATCTGAGGATTATAGCCGTGATGGGTTTTCGATTGAGTCAATTTTTAGACCATCCATTCTTGACAATGTCACTAATTGGCGAGTCTTCAACGATGATTATGATATTGTAAATTTTCTAACATCAGAGGGGTCATACGATGACCAAATCATAGATGAAAATGAGCATGACCTTCAGTTAAAGCAGAAGGCTGATGAAAATCCAATACCTAAATCTGTAGTCAAATTAGAAGATCTTTATGATCTTAAAGATAGATTTAAGAAGGTAACTAATGCCAAAATCCAAATCTCAACCTTGAGATTTGAATTAGTGAACCTTGGAACTAATGACAAGCCTCTGAACATTAATCTAGGTCTCGGTCTATCCTCTGATGAAAAATCATCATTCATTTGATTGTTGAAGAAATACAAAGGTATATTTTCCTGGGATTATTCTGATCTCAAAACTTATGATACTTTTGTATACAACACACCATTGCTATGATCGGTAATGATAAACTAGTGCAGCAGAAACTAAGTAAAATTCACCCAAACCTCGAAAGTCAAATAAAATCGGAGCTGAATAAACTCCTTAAGGCCAAAATCATATTTCCTATTAGGCATTGGAAATGGGTGTCCAATTTAGTGCCTGTTAGAAATAAGAATGATGACATTCGCATATGCATAGATTTCAGAAATTTGAATAAAGCATGTCAGAAAGGCAACTTTCCATTACCAACCATGGAACAAGTGTTGCAGTTAGTAGCTAGTTCTAAGCTCATGTCTTTTCTTGATGGGTTTTTAGGATATAAAAAAATCCTAGTTCATCTAGATGATAGATTAAAACCACGTTTAGAACTAAATGGGGAACATATGCTTATCAAAAAATGCCTTTTGGTTTGATTAATGTAGGTGCCATATTTCAAAGAGCTATGGATATAGCCTTTAAAGAACTCATTAACAAATTAGTTGTTACTTACCTGGATGATATTACTGTCTATTCCAGGAAGAGAAGTATCCATTTGAATGAATTCAAGCAGATCTTTGAACAATGTAAAAAATATGGGATCTCACTCAATCAAAAGAAATCTTATTTTGCCTTAAGTGAAGGTAAGATGGGTTTGTCGTATCAAAAAAGGGTATTTATATTGATCCAGAAAGGATTAAGGAAATTGAGAAAATACCCTTACCCCATAATAAAAAATCAATGTAGTCTTTCTTTGGTCAAATAAATTTTGTAAAAAGATTTGTCCCTGAATTTTCATAAATAGTTTTACCTTTATAGTCTATGATTAAGAAAAATTCAGTTTTCAAGTGGGGTCACAATGAAGGAGAAGCATTTGATCTAATAAAACAAGTTATTATCAACGCTCCGTCCCTGACAACTCCAAAATTTTCCAATCATTTTATTTTATACACATTTTCATCAGAAACATCATATGCTGTCGTTTTGACACAACTCAACAATCAATAGATTGAAGCACTAATTTCGTTTTTTAGTTCAAAACTACAAGGTATCGAGTTAAATTACTCTATTGTGGAAAAATAGGCCTTTGTTATTTTTAAGTCAATAAAGCATTTCAGACCATTTCTCCTTAAAATTCACACCAAAATCATAGTTCCATTCCCAACAGTAAGGCAATTACTGGTGCAAAGGGAAGTAGGAGAAAAAGGGGCCAACTGGGTAACTGCACTGCAAGAATATGATGTTGAAATTAGACCAGCTAAAATTGTTAGGGGTCAAGGTTTTTGTAGAATGTTAGCTGGAGCATCCAACTTACCAGCAGAAGAAGATTCAGGTGACGATATACAAATATATGAGGTAAGCCCCAACGATACTGAATCTCAATATGTTGATCTCATATTTTCTTTATAGCATGGATATGACCCTATGCAAATCAGTTACAAAAGAAAAAGGGCTTTGAGATTAAAATTAAAGCAATACGAAATCGTCAATGATGTTTTGTTTAGAAAGAATTATGATTATGTTTTACTAAGGTTCCTTGACAAATATGAGGCAGAAAAGGTTTTGCAGGAACTCCATGATGGACTAGCTGGTGAACATTTTGGAGGAGACACAACAACACATAAAATCCTGCATGTTGGCTATTACTGGCCAACCTTGTTCAAAGATGCACACAAATACGTAAGGAAGTGCAAAACCTGTCAAATTGCTGCTGGAAAACAAAGGAAACCTACATTGCTATTACAGTTGGTCAACATTGAACAACCATTTGAGCAACGGGGACTGGACATAATAGGTGAGATCTTCCTCACTCTTCAAAGCAACATAGATACATCCCTACAACAACTTATTACTTTACTAAATGGGTGGAAGAAATTCCACTAAAGGTAACCAATTCTGAGAACATTATCAATTTTATTGATCAATTTATCATTACTAGATTTGGTCTACCAACTGCCCTGATGTTTGACAATGCATCTTATTTCACAGGCAACACTATGATAGAATTCTATCTCAAAAGAGGTTTCAAACTTAAGTATTCTGCTAACTATTATCCTCAAGGAAATGGTTTATTAGAATCAACTATTAAAAACCTCATTAGGATCATTAAACGAACTATTGGTCAGAGTCAAAGAAATTGGCATAAATCTCTAACATTTGCTCTAAGGGCAGATCGGATAACACAGAAGGCCTCAATAGACATTTCTCCATTTAATCTGGTGTATGGGAAAGAAGTTGTTCTTCCTACAAATATAGTTATTCCCTCTCTAACCCTAGTTCAATTTATTGAAGAAACTCCTTCTTCTTCTTTGTAATTAAGGCAATAAAAAATCCTCAAACTTGAAGAAGAAAGAGAGAAAGCCAAAATCGTACATGCCCATCATCAACAATTAGTTAATCCTCCTTTGATGCAAATTTTGTAAGTCCAAAATCATTTCAACTTGAAGACCTTGTATTGAAGTGGGATAAAGAACACGAGGAAAAGGGTAAGCATACCAAATTCCAAAGAATTATGGCTTGGACCATTTCATATTACAGAACAAATCAACCCATCAACATTTCTATTGCAAGATTTATCAGCCAAGAGAGATTCTCTGCCTATGAATGGGCAAATTTTGAAAAAATATTTTTCATAGGAGATAACCTCTTCTATCCCCTATACATTATCGCTTTTACTTTTCCTAGGAAAATAAAAAGCTAAATAATATTTACTTTTGGCCTTACAATTAAAAAATCTCTTGAAATATTTTGATTTTTCGCATTTATAAGTAGAGATTATTAAGGAAATAATTATAACATTTGAAAATTAACTAGGTTCTATCTCTTTGAAATTTGCTTGTTTCCACCAAAATTATTTATTCTTTGAGAAACCTCCAAGTTTATAAAGAACTTTTGTTCTACTATCAGTCAAGAAAAATATCTTTAGCAAAGTAAAGATTCTTTGCAGATAAGCATCTTCAACTCTATAAATGTCATCCAGAACTCTTAAGGATTCAATGGTTCTCCCCATCCAGTAAAATTTTGTCTTTTTAGAGTGTAATTATAAAATATGCTGAAACTTAAAAGATAAGAGGTCTCATCAAGAGTCTGCTTACCATGTTCATAGGGATATATTAGACTGACATTACCAATACTGCATACCAAAATAGGGTAATGGCTTGAGATTATTTTAAACAAAAGACAAGGAGTCTCATCACGAGCTAGCTTGTTCAATTGAATTACAACCAGTGAATGACATTGTCACTATTTGGTCACCAAACCAAGACAATGACTTTTAAGTAATAAAAAGAATTTTTTTTCAAAAAAATAAACTGTCTAAAAAAGAGAAAAAGAGGAGAATAAGTATATGATTTTGAATTTATCTCTAAAAATGCACTCTTATCTAGATCAAACACTGAATCATTGCTGGTTAAAAGGTAACCATGTCGAGGCTATAGATGCCTGCTGGCAGCAAAGACTCTACCTGTGACAAATAAGTACATCTAAAAGATGATTTGCAAAATCCCCCTACTTTATCTTTAAACTAAGTAAAGAATAATATAGACAAAGGAATTTTCATTCTTAAGAGGATATCAAATGAATTGTAATTAGGTGAGTTTGTGTTTTTATTCAGAGAAATGTTACCTTAAATTTCATATAATTCTTATTTCCTAAACTATCTTTATTTTCAAAGTTTTAGAAATTTCAAAATCATTAGAGATAACTGGTTCTTCCGGTGAATCGCCAATTGTTGTATTGTACAACAACCCCCCATTTAGTTATATAAATAGTTAGTATTTGTATTAATAAATGGGGACCCTTTATTTTTTTCAAAAAACTTAGCAAATAAAAGCTTCCCTTTTGAAAAATTTTGGAATAAAACCTTAAATAAACCTAAGATATCAAGCCAAGTCCCTTTATGACTAGGCATTCTCGCTTCATCGAAAATCAAATGATCCGAAGTAACAAGGATTAGTCATAAGTTGGAATCTGTGAGACACGATAAAAGACCCCCCTTAAAAGACCAAAGGCATCATTGAACTTTTTATAAAACTTAAGGCTTAAAATATTCATTATATAATAAAGTATTCATCGCAATCGCATTGCGACTTTTACAAAGGGTGCAAACATGCAAACCACAAAAAACTGTGAAATGCGATGAGGTCCGGACTCGACGGAACAATAAAGATTGTTATAATTTAAATAAAGTCCGACCTATCGCAAAATATCTGTTTCAGTGGAATAATCATTCGTTTAAGAAAACACACTCAATAAAGTAAAAAGTATTCCACTCATCACAAATCGCAAAATATCAAAACAACTTTAAATTGGTCTACTCCCGACTTACAATTTGCTATTTGCGATTCATCGCAATCGCACGATCGGTATCACACATAACACAAACCAATTTGAAATATAATTTTGAAACTTGTGATGCGATATTTTGATGAGTCACGAATGAAATCACACGTAGGCCTTAATGCATAGTTAATGAGGTTTAATTGCATTTACTCTTTTAACGTCTTGAGAAGAGAGATAGATTTTTTATCCGTGTTTGAAATAAAAGCTCGATCCTTACGTTCTTTCAGAATTTACTGTGCCATTGTGTTTCCGCTTGTATTTGCTACTCTGTGTTTTTATCCTGTTTTCTCCATTACCCAAATTTTAGGGAAATTCCGAAGAAGACAATGCTCACAAAAATGGTTAAGAAATGAAAGAGGACTACAGAAGCCACTGCGTCTAAGGATTCATACATGCTTCCACTTTTCTCTGATACAACATGGCAAGACTACAACATGGGAGGCAATGTATAATTTGCTGGAGGAAGAAAACCCAAAGGTATTGGAAACCAAAGCAACAATAGATGCCGAGGAAAGTTTTGATGCTTCCTATTTTGAAGCAGCATGTTCTTTCCTGCACAGGACAGCTGCAAGGCCAAAACTCTTACCATACATGGATATGGTAAGATGGATTATTGATAATGTGGACATTTCGAATAGAACATTTAGAAATTCCAGGCATGAAGTCATGGGGTCATTTAAATCAGACAATTTATGCCAAATGTAACATCTTCGAAAGCCACAAAAGATCTATGATAAAGCCTTTATTGAGCATTTTCCCAAAGAAAATGAAGACTCGATGGACATCATGCAAAATTGGAGGTCTGGCTCCAACAAGTTCAGGTGGGAGAAAACTAGTATGTACCTAATTGCATCTCTATCAGCCCCACATAATTTTGCAGCCGCAATGTTATGTAGGTTATTTGGAAAATCTGATACCACCAAGTTTTTTATTGAATGCGTTCCATTGATTGATGCAGTTTTTAATGCTATAATCATGAACTGTAGTAATATTTTGTCAGACAATTTGGCTATGGCCATTAGAGAAAACAAGGGAAATAGAATTGTCTCCACTAGGGTTATCCCTCCCTTTTACATGAGTGCTTATGTCATGGATGCTATATGTTTTTGTTCACATTTTCCAAACATGGGCTGGAAATGGACTCTACAAGGTCCTACTCCCATCCATGTTTATCATAAAATTTTGTGGGAATCACAGTTTAGCTCCCATTTTTATAAAATTTGTCATGGCATTATGTTGCCAATTTATGAGACCATTTTTGATAAGAAAGCCACCAGGCTATCAGAAGAAGCAAAGACAGACCGACAAGATGGTTTGGTGAGGAATTATTTACTTATATCAGAGTTTTTTGGAGTATTACAACTCTGCATGTTCTTCCATATTATGTTCTGGATAAATTATTGGCAAGAGAGATTGCCTACCAAACAATGGGGGATGGTATAACCCAAACCCTCAAAGAACAGAAGAAATCCATCTGGCCGACCTTCCCGTTGCAATGTGGTGATTTCACATTACATGATATCGGGCACGTGACAAAAGAGATACATAATATCACATATCTAAATCTAGTTACAATTCCAGGCAGACATTATGACCCTAACAAGGTTGCCAAGAATTTCACTACTATGGTCAAAATCAGAAAATTTATTCATGAGGATGATGATTTTGATGATCTCTTTGAGCAAGCTAAGACATTTCACAGGTTTTACATTTAGCATCGATAAAACTAGACCCAACGGACGTCAACCGCTTCCACATATACAAAAATAAAATACTGGCAAAGGTCCCTTTGGACCTACTACAGATTGAAGAAATAAGAGAACCTACTCCTAGAGTAAGCCTAGAGGAAAGATCCAAGCACAATTCTGATGAGGAATCTCAAGAGAAGTCAGTTCAAGGTTCAGAAGACTCTAAACACCAATCTCAGAATAAGGAAGGAAGCTTCGAGGAAGAACCTGAGAAGGACACAGAGAAAAATGCCGAAGAAACGGTCGAAGAGGCCTCAACTGAAGAACACATAGAGACTAGCTCCACATAGGTTCAAACATAAAATATCGCAGTCATTGATCTTGATCAAGAATGGGAGAAGTTTAATAAAAATCTCCAAACACCACAAACCAAGACAAATATTGAAGGAACATTTGGATTTCAGACCCCATAACACACTCAACAGGTTATAAATCCATAAACGACAATACAAGAAGTTATAACTACTCAAGATATTGAAGTCACCCCGGCACACCCAACTTCAAAAATTGTTTTAAAGATTGAGGAAATACCACCACTGTACATATTCTATGACCCAACACATAAGGCTGTAGTAAAAAGGCAAAGGAAGAAAAGAAAATTGGATGCATCAACAACAACAAATCTTGGAAGTGAATCAATGGAGGTAGTATGGAAAGACACTCCCATTGATCCATTAGAAAATATTACAAAGCTATCACAATTTGTAGGCACCTATGTAACTACAACAATTGACAAGGCATTGAAAGTTCGGCTTTTTCTTAAAGAAAAAGAAGAAAGAGTTGAGTTGCTGGAACAACAAATTGAGTAGGAAAGATAGAGCACTAATAGGCAAGTGGAAATGCAGATGGCACGACTTCAACAAGATTTTGAGCAAATGAGAGTACAACATCTAACAGACATTGCAGAGAAGAACTCACAGATTCACCAAATGCAGGCTATAATGGATAAATTCAAAGACATCCCTTAAACACATGAATTCATTAAAGAGGCACTTGAATTAAATTCTCTATTTCACAGCAACAAGAAATGTTCTTCCAAAGAATCTCATCGATCAATCCCTATTGTGAAACAAGTGATAAATTAGACAATCAAGTGGTTGATCAAAGATTAGAATATGAAGAGATCAATAAGAGGATTTTAGATTTTATTTCTTGGCAGGAATTTGAAAAAGGAAGAAAAGTCGATCTACGAAAGATCGAGGAGTCCCACAAGGATATCTTATTTGTAGATTGGGACATATAGTTAAATCAAGCAGAAAGGGAAGCAACAAGAGCAACTAGTACAACAAAAAATATAATTGAGGTTGTGAATGAAAACCTTCACACTTCCAATCTTATCAAAGAATGTAGGCTAGAAGCTCTCCCAAGCATCAAACGGTTAGAAAAACAGTGGAAAGGGACTGCCAAAACAAATGAAGAGGAAATCAAACAACTGTCTACGCTTGACTTGGAAACCTACTGTAGTTTCTTGTAAAACCACATAGTCATTGGATGATTCTACGCTGTATAATAAATTCCACACAAAATATGGTGCCACCTCTCACTGATGCTATATTCATGTGACAACTGAGATCTAGAATTGGCCAGCCACCCTAGGTGAAGCTAATGATAGACATCTGTGAACTTAAGGGCCGAATGGTTGAATAAGACCATTCAATTTGAAGAAGCTTGTCATCATTTTATTTTCTATTTTAGTTTTATTTTACTTATTCTGAGGAAGGTTGTTTGAAACCTCCTCAACTTTTTATGTAATAATCTATTGTTGATACATAATTTGTGTTATTTAAACCCCTCTTGTGCATTTAGAGAGGGGTCCAGAATTTTATCAAAAACACTTTGCAAAGGATTGTACTTTTGTGACTGTTTTGATGAGATAATTGGAACAAGATCTTTATTTTCTTAGAGATTGAAGCATAGTCTATTGAATTTTCACTTCTGTACTCTTAGAGTATATTTAGTTGAAAAGAAGCAGATCAATATTGCTGACATCATGAGTAGGACCTTTCATATCTAGTACTTTTATCTTTATGATTGTGTTTTGTTTATGAATTAGTAGTAATCTTTCTTATAATGTGTTATGTATGAGATTTGATTATAGTTTGACATTAAAGCAGTTTTGTATAAATGTTTTAGCTATAATTCCTTATTGAGTTCATGAGCAATTGATATATGAGATATATTTTCTACAATTATTTTGCTTAACTATTTAGTCAAAATAATTATCATTAACGATTTCTTCTCTTATAGCAATTGAATGATCTTTATTACCTTTTGCTTTAAGATATCTTTGTAGGTCGCATGATTTGAGTTATTCCCAGGTATATATTAAGATATAGGTTAAAATAGATAGATGCTTGTGTTTGTTATTTAGTTAGATCATTTTTAGTTAAATCATTTCCCATTATATCTTATATCAAACCAACATCATCATCATATCAATTATTGCTGGGAAACTAATCCTATTATCCCCAGTCGAAGCCACCATACCAAACAGAAAAGGAGCTTCTTTTAAGGTCCAGACTGGGTGGTTATCCCCCATGTTGTTGCAACGAAATTCTGGGGCTTCAACAGAACCAAATGTAAAGGAATTTGAGATTTGCACGAAGAGGTCAAGCCTAGTGGGACATGTGATTGAAGCTGAGGTGGTAAGCACCATAGAGGCATCAATGAAGCTGCTTGGGCACCATGAAGGTGTCGTTGTTGACATAGCAAGACCACGTGGTTATGATGTGTGTGCCATGCGATAGCTCTTGAAGATGTGGCAAGAGTTAGTTGGGTAATATTTAAAGGGGCATAAACTTCAATCCAGAGGTCAGATTGAGATAAAATTTATATCACTTGAAAGATCTCAATGAGTTACACACCATGGTATTGTTATGAGTTAATTATGCTAAATTTGGCGAAGAAGGAAATTTTGTAACCCCATTTCCATAGTGAGACCATGAAGATTGGGTTAATTAAAATAACACCTCCCATCTGCTTGGGAAGTCAATGGGGGTGGGAGGGAACATTATAAAGTGATATTAGAGTGAAGGTTCTACATTGTACCTTTGGAGATAAAAATTTGGAACTCTATTATAGAGTGTGGTGTTTTCTAGTGATTTTTTTATTGTGTGCAACTAGATGTTGGTTGTAAATTATGTGTTGTATGCATATCTGTATTGATATCAAAATTGTGAAATGATAGAGATAATAGAATTTGATATTTTATTTTATTCCTAACTGGTACACTAACTTGAGATTTAGTGTTTTAGTTAGTCTCACATCAACATGATTATTTCACTTATGCCAAGGTGATGGGTAAATATATTTATTTTTGGTTTGGATAATAGTTATGTTTGTGTAGCATCACATAAGAAGACACCAAAGAATAGCAAGAGAGTAAAGGGATTACTATAAGAATGGTGCAGTACAACAATGACAAATACTAGCATGGTCATGAAGAAAAGTCAGTTTGAAAGAGGAGAGAGGAAGGTTCCTCTGACTGGATGGACACTCTCAAAAGTTTAAGGGATGAGATAAGAAGTTGCAAGGTTGACAATGAGAAAATTGATAGAGTTCAGGAGAAGCAAGTAGAAGTCAATGCAATTATACTATAGAGCCTATTTGACTTGCAAAGGTATAAGTAGTGTGAGCTAGGTTCCAACCACCTAAGAAAGTATAAATATAGTTAAGTTTCATCAGGACTTTGGAAGCATGAATTAAGGAATGATGGTGTAAAGGGAAGCAGATCTAAGAAAATACATAAGCAAGCAAGTGTAAATATGGTGAGAGGTGGAACTCGACTAAGTACTCTGGAAAGGAGGACAAGAAATCATGAGAAACTGTCTAGTGCTGCAACTAAGATACATTGCCAAGAAAAAAGGAAATAAAAAGGATTGTTGCCATAAGAATTTAAGAAAGAAAAACCTCCTACATTTGATGGAGAGATGAAGAAGGTTGAGGAAGCAAAAACATGGTTACTAAGAACGAAGAAATATTTTGGGTGCGTGATTACTTTGAACATGTGAAGGTAAGAATAACCACTTTCAGCTAGGAAAGGCTGATATATGGTGCGAATACTTGAGAAATGTCAAGAATATTAAAGAGAGGGAACTGACCTAGAGGAGATTTGAGAGCTGTTTTCAAGGAAAGTAACTATTTGAACAATACTATGACATCAAGGTCAAAGAGTTTCAAGAACACAAATTGGGGCAACTTATAGCTAATATATAGACCAATCTATTCTTGAAGTTATTGAGGTGTGTGCCTTACCATAAGGATGAGAAAGTAAATATCCAAATGTATCTGCCTAAGTTGCCATATGCATTCAAGGACATAATATAGTTTGATGAGCCAAAAACATTAGAGGACACCATCCAAAAGATGAAGTATTGCTATGAACAATCCAAGCATAGCACTGAGTCTTGAATTGATTGGAAAGAAAAAGGAAAGCCTAGTTATAGAGGAAAAGGGAAGAAAAACATAGACATAAACCAAGTAGGAATGTGAGGTTCACCACTTTTGCAAGGGGTGAACTTCAACAGAAATACACTACTACTAATCAAGACCAACTCTCTAAGACCTCAAGAGAGGAAATGGAGGGGTCCAGAGAGGACTCACATAGTGTTGTAAATGTGGGGCAAACCACTTATGAAGGGATTTCTGTAATACCCCCATCATTTATGAGTACTTAAATATTATTATTTAGGCTGGTAAGTCATAATGATGTTATGAGGCTTGCATGCCCATGTAACCAAATTAAATAGATTGTGGGGCCAGCATGTCTAGATAGATATGCATATAAAAGTTGTGAGGCCTCAAGGCCTGGATTTGTAATTAGGTCATAATTAAATATTATAATAATATAAAAATGAGGTTGGATGCAGATCTACTCCATGAAAAGAGTATAGGGGATGCAACTTTAGAGAAAGGGGCAACAATTGGGTTATTTTAGGGAAAGTGCACCTTGGGGCCCACATGGATGCAATAAGTGGCACTTGGATAGTTAGGTTCATGTAGTTATAAAAGGATATGTTTTTCCTATAAAGGGGATTCATTCAGCCATAGATGGATGGAGGGGGGGATTTGGTCAGTGAGTCCCGACGTTGGATTATGGACTAGCTGAGGCACGGTTATTAAGTTAACCATCCCATATGGATGCATCCTATTTATGATTTGAACCCCTATGATAGATTCGGGATCCTAGTACTTTGATGGTTTGTTAATCATGTTTATGGCTTGGCGGCCATGGAGTTATGGTGAGAACTTAGTGTCGGTTTATGGCGTGGCAGCCATGGAGTTATGGTGAGAACTTAGTGTCGGTTTATGGCTTGGAGGTGCCTAGATCCCTGGAGCAACACGACTGTTGGGTTAACACCTTGGCCATGAATATGTGTTATTTTATGGGTACTGTTACCTATGGAGTTGCCAACTCATCTCGGGGGTGACTTGTGGCTGAATTTATGAGCCACATGGTCTATGACCGAGAGAAATGTGGAGAGCACGCAACTAGTCGATGTCTTATGTACATATAAGTATCTATATTTTAACTGTATCTGTCTATATATTATGACAATATTGCTAAGTTGAATTACGGGGAAACCCTAATTCTCGGGTTTCGTGGTTAAATGCCTGTTACAAATTGATATTCCATCGTGCATATGAATATTGTTATGCATCCCATGTTTGGATGGTATTTTTATGCTAAAACCCTATCCAATATTTGGTGCTCAGTGTTTAAAGTTCTGTTGTGGCAAATGTGACTCTGTTATGCTCAATGTTGTTGGATTGGATTAATTATATATGTGGTGGATATGTCTTATTTCATCCATTATGGACACTTATTTATAGTTAATGTGATGTTAAATGCATGTATATGGTGTACACTCCTGTATTTTTAATAAATGTAATTGCCTAGTAGTGAGATAAATATTGTAGATTTAAGCATAATTGCTTTTGCAGTTAATGTTAAAGGATCTTAAGTAGAGTTGGTTGGGTAGTGTTGCTCGGATGGGGGTCGAGAACATTAAAATTGGTATAAAAGCCAAGTTCTCAACACCAGGCCTGATTGGGCCTAATACATAAACAAAATGAGGAAAAACCCCATTGAGATTATTTATGATACCAAAGAATATATATACTCTGCAATAATTGTTTGATATGAGATGTCCTCTCATAGATATTAGTGGCATATACCCACCAAGGATAAAGATCAAGGAGACAAGAAGGAGTGTTGGAAGAAATCATCTTTGATTTGGGTGATTATAATGACCAAATAAAGGTTAGGGCAACATCTTGAGAATGTCTGCCAACTATTCGATAAAATATTTAAACAATGAACCATACATCGACTTAGTTTATTTTGAATTAGAAAAAAATGGTGTATAAAGTATTTTCGACATTGTGTTTTGGTGGAATTCCTAGGAAGTGCAGTTTGAATTCTAGCTCACATGCCTATAAATTTTTTGAGGAAAACCTTTGCTGAAACTGTGAAGGGTATCCCTCAATAGGTTTCAGTGGCTATTTCATTCAAACTGTTATGGATATTGGAAATATATAGTGGTTGGAATATGCAAAGATGGTTTTATCCACACGGTAATTTCTGGGTTTTCCTTGGACAATGGTCCACTAATGATCAGAGATGGACAAAGGGTTTATTTTTAAAATTGCGTATTATGTGATAATTTGTTGCAATCCAGCTAAATGAAAATCCTAGTTAAGTACTAATGGCCTTTGCATATTTTATTTAATGTCCCTATCGCTTGTGAACTATTTGACTAAATTTTAGTATTATTTAACAATTTTCCTTATTTACATCTCTAGATATGTTGCTATAAGTTATAATTATGGCTATAGAGGGGTATCACATACACTTTCGGGCCATTTTTTCTTCTAGCAGACTTGTTGTTAGGTCCCTATACTACTAGTGTAACCCCTATTGTTATTAGTGCAAGCCCCTTATAATATCGTTGTGTCCATGTAGTCTCCATATTGTTATTATTGTGCCTCATAGAAGCCCACTATTGTTATTGTTGTGCCCTTACGTTATTATTGTTATGTCGGCTCTGATTATATTATGACCCCTTAGACTCCTATTTTTAGAAAGGAGGTCTTGTCATTTGTATCATCCAAGAATGGTTCATTTGTGTAATGTAAAGGAGGTTTCCCCCTCGAAAAGGCTGATTTCTAAGGCGTTGATCTATCTTTTCTATTTTTTTGTGAGCTGGTTTCATAACATTTGGTATAAGAGCTTTGGATTCTAGGGTTTTGCTGCTCCAAACAGGTCATCATGGAATTTTCACTATAACTATTTCTCTACGAAGTTTCAGAAGCTAAAAAAAAAACCCATTTGAGAAGAAATCGGTCTCAACCTCGGGTATGAATTTTAGATCTTGTATCACTATATTTTCAGAGATATGATCTAAGGAAGTTAGGGTCTTTGCAAGCTCTAAAATTTCCTCTCAAACAGGTCATAGTGGAATTTTCGCTATAATTTCTTTTCTATGAAGGTTCAGACTCTAAAATTAAAACCCATTTGAGCCGAAATCTTGGTGAAGCTTGGATTCAA
The DNA here is from genome assembly GCA_000404065.3 of Pinus taeda. Lineage (NCBI taxonomy): Eukaryota > Viridiplantae > Streptophyta > Pinopsida > Pinales > Pinaceae > Pinus > Pinus taeda. Next base: position 26,907 of record APFE031427627.1, read on the forward strand.
ATTTTAGATCTTGTATCGCTATATTTTTGGAGATATAATTTGAGGAATTTAGGGTTTTTGCAGACTCCCAACTTTCATTCTAAACATGTGACCTTGGGAAAATTGTCATAACTTTCTCTTTGGGCATCAGATTGAAATTGTGTAACAAGCTATAGAAAAAGGATGGACTATAGTTTTATGTGTATATTTTTCAGACCCGAAGGTCTAAATAATGACACGTGTCACGTCGTACAAGTTCTCTCTGTTGTAGCATTTTTTCGTTTTGATAAGATAGAATAAAATAGTAAAAAAAATAAAAATAGAATATTTGAAAAATTTTTAAGTTAGGATATGGACATAACAATATTGAATAAAATGTTTTTGAAAATATCTTGATGATGATGTCCATATCAAAGAAAATGTTAGGTTAGATGTCCTAAAAGATCAAGACAAAAAGAAAATGTTAGGTTAGAAAGAAAATAAAACAAATAAACTATGAAAGTGAGCAAGTCTAAATGCCACTACTATTTGTTCCGCAAAATAATGGTTGTGTGCAGCTTGTCATAAATGCCACAACCCATGACAGTCAAATAGTTTAATCTTGACTGCTTCATGCTTTAAATTTGATGTTATAATTAGAGAATAAAGATCTGGCCAAACTGTTTAATCTTGGCAGATCAATAGTTAGGTAGAGAATAATAAGGTGCTCATCAGTTTAATCTGAGCCCTTAGATGTTATAAGGTTATAATTAGATAGTTTGCGTTTGTAAAATAAAAAGAAAGAAAAAGGGTTTGTTAGCTTAAATGCAACCATTAAGTGAAGAAAAAAATGATAGGATAAGCAAAAGGTAAGTAGAAGAAAGGTTGCAGAAGTTTGATGATTGATTGGACAAAATGTACATTTATCACGTTTTACTATATGTTTCTATGTCCATGAGGCAATTACACAAAGCAAATGGAGGTCTACAAGATCAATTAATTAACTTCCCTCATCCCCATTCATCCATATATTTACTAATTTCCGCTTCCCACCTTCATACAGTTCATATTCATTCATTTTCCATAAAAAACCCCTTTTCCTAAGGTTAAAATCCTTTTTGCCTAGGAAAAGTGAAAACCCCATGCTAAATCCCCTTTTACCCAAAAAACCCATAGAAATATGTTTAGCCTAAGTATTGATGTATATATGTGAAAAGCAAATAACTCATGAAAAGGCATTATACTTAGTGTATTTCCTCTTTTCGCTCATATTTCATATTAATGCTAGCTTAACGTATTAAACCCCTAAAAGTCCTTTCCCATATATATTAACTCCCTGTATTAAAATATCCCGAAACCATTAGTTTTATTATAAAACTATGTATTCCATAACATATCGCATATCGGCGGATCGCAAACCTTTCAACGTGCAAGCACTCTCCTCCACATTGTGATATGCGATGCACGATGGACTCGATGCAAATATATTTGATAATCCATTACCATTTCACATCTGCTCCTCATCACAAGTCCCGACTGAAACAATAACCCTCTGTTGTTGCGATCTCCGATATGTGATGGGAACCCAGAACCGATCACATTATTGTTTATGATTTATTTTCCGCATTGCATCCGACCCCTATCGCATTCCTTTGCGATGGGCCTTCCTTCGCTAAACTGCGGTTGTGATATGCGATGGGAACTTGGACCCGACATCATTTATCTGCCCGAGTTTATACTATTTCAAGTCTGCCATACCGTGTTTTGCAAAGGATTTCTTTGTTAAAAGTTTTTTTATGATTTAAACAAAGAATCAACCTAAATCTCTATTTGACCATAAAACCCCGCTAATCTCAGTTTTTAACCCATAATAAAGCCATACCACCATAATTAATCGTTGGGCTTCTCCGCGTTGCTCTTTCACTCCACCACCGTCCGATCACGTGCATTCAAATCCAACGACCCTCGGCGATTTCGGGTTGGCTCTGTGTCCAAGCATTACCCACTCGAAAAGCGATATTCCACTGACCTCCCATTGCTACGTGTTAGGCTCAGATTGTATCGGGTGACCCCTCCCAAAACTACCCGCGCCTAATAAGCAGTGCGATGAAAACCAAAGCCACCTCCCGCATAACGACAAAATGACCACTATTCACTTTGCGCCATATTTCAAAAAGAAGGTTGTTTTTCCGTTTAAACGCAAAAATCACCATTTTGGCTTTGTTTCGCGCATTTACACAGTGAAGCCTCCATAAGCCTCTGTGACCAATAAAGCCATTGTTTTACCTTCCGATACACTCTGGACTCCTTCCGATATCCTTTCGATCTCAATAAAGCCATTGATGTCCTTCTCTGTCACCTATGTTTTCTTAACAATTTTTGTGTTTTGTAGGTAAAAACTTATGTTCCAAGCTTACAAAGAGAAAATACTGCATACAGTTTGAAGTCAAATATGAAGATCTTACTGCTGAAAAACACAGTAAAAACCTGAAATGCACAGTAAAGGTAAAAAGAACACAGTAAAGGCTACTCAGCAGGGTCAAAGGATATTCATAGAGTTTAAAGAGTATTAGATGAAAGATCAAATGAAGGAATCAACCAGCATAAAGGATACAAACAATCAAGTAGCTTAAAGGGAAAAATATCAAACAACAAAGCCAACACAACTTGAATAAAAGGGACAACAAGAAGCAATTCAATAGCTACCCCTATCTTCTTGCATGAAGATCTTTGCTTTCCTAGAATAAATCTTAATTAGTTTTAGGATATTTTCTTAGTTTTATTATTGTATAAATAACTCTCTTCTCGAGTTATTAAGGGTTCAAGGTTCAAGATTCATTGTTCATTTCTTGTTAAGTTATGACTGTTCATTATATTTTGAACCTGGTTTCACCTTTGAAGGAAGATTTTGTAGACACTTGATGTACTCAGTCTTTCTGGAACCTTAATACAAAGCAGACGATTCTGAATTTGGTTTTACACAAGTTGTGTTATCCTATAAGTTTTTCCAGTTATCAATCATTATGTTTTTCTTCATATGCTTATGACTTATAGAGATATCTAGGTAAGAATAATTGTGTCTCAATTTATTCCTATAAGCTCCTGAAGTGATCATCTATTAAGAGAATGGATTAATGAACTTTCTATTTAACTAATCCCCTCTAATAAATAAATCATCAGCATCTTTTGTAAGCTTAAGTATATTGCCTTGAATCTTTGGAACGTAGTTGAGAAATTTTTCATACTTATGATTGTTCTGTTTTACAGTCTGGAAATTGTGATAATCATATTATTTTTTGTCTTCTTCTCACCACTATTTGATTTATATCACTGTGTAAAGTTTTATAGAAGCCCTTTACTGAGATATTAATATTATCCAAAGGATTAAGTATTCCATTTCTACATCTATCTTCATTCATTGGTCTTCCAAAGCTAAAACCAAAAACCCCAAAATAATTATTTTAGATGCTCTAGCATTGGTAGCTGACCTACTACTATCTCAGAGGTACAACACGCTCTACTGATTTTTTTTATAATGAGGTCATCTTAGGAGATTGGGCATAACTTTTTCTTGGAGAATCCAATTTTTATCAGACTGGTGACATTGGAATGAGGACTCAGAGGGCTACTACAGGAAGAAATTTCAAACCTTGGAGATTCACAATGACAGAGATACAATAGATTCAATATCAAGCTTCTACAAAGAGAAAAAATGGTGTGTATTCTTTTTAAAATTTTGCATAAGTTTGGGTTGAAAAAATTAGTTTGAAGTTCAAAGCGTATAGTGAAGCATAATTATCATTAACTAATGCCTGAAGAAATAAAATGGAAACACCTAATAAGCAACCTGAAAGCTATAACATGACTCACGAAGAAGAGGAAGAATGCAACATGATATATCTAAATTACGAGAACAAGTGCAACAAATTTCACTCTCACAAAAGGTAATAGAAGCTAAGATTGATGGTTTAAAGAAAGGCGTGGAAGCTAAGATGAATGACGTGGAAGCTAATATGAATGTCATGTAAGTTAATATGGATGGCGTGGAAGCTAGGGTGGATGTCATGGAAGCTAAGATGAATGGCATGGACGCTAAGATGGATGGTATAAAATAAAAACTGAAAGGCAACATGGAAGATTTGAAGATAGATTTGACTAAGTTGCTACAAGAAATTCTTACTAATGGTGAAAGGGTAGTAAAGGAAACTCATGATGAGAAGAAAAGAAATGTTAATCATGAATTCATAGACTCTAATGTTGGATTGAAGACCCATCATGTCCCAAAGATCGATATGAGGAAGTTTGATGGCAAGGATCCCACAACATGGATACTGCAGATGGAGCAATTTTTCGATCTCCATAATGTGAAAAACACACAAAAGGTACGCATTGAAACTTTATATTTGGAATAAAATCTGTTTGTATGGTATCAATGGCTTTTCTCTCGTAAACAAATTGTCACTTGGGCAATTTTTACGGAAGAAAGATAGCACATTATGAGGATACAAAAAGCAACAATATTTTTAGCCAATTGATAAACCTCAAACAAAAGGGTTCAATGATGGAGCACATTGAGGACTTCCAAAAATTGAATATAAGGGTAAAAGATATTCCAGAGGAGCATAGGATTGATGTGTTCATAGGGACTTTAAAGGATAACATCCAACATTAGGTTCACCTTTGGGAACCTGATTCATTGGAGAAGGCTTTCAAGTTGGCAAGAAAAATGGAAAGCAAAATTATGGCAACAAGGAAGCCTACCACTCACAACTATAAATATGGAAGTGTTTTTTTCCCTAGCCTTACTCAAACTATAAGGTTGACACCACAACAATTGGAAGAAAAAAGAGAAAAAGGGCTTTGTTATAGTTGTGAAAGAAAATACACTAAAGGTCATAAGTGTGCTGAGAAGAAATTAATTTACATAGATTGTGAAGAGGAAGAAAAGGAATAAGAAATGTTGAAAGAAGAGGATATACACTAGGAACAAACCCTAGAGAAATAAGAAATGAATCCGACCATATCTTGTAATGCATTGGCCGAAATTACCACTCCTCAAACTATCAAGATAGAAGGACATATCAAGAAGAAAAAGGTAATAGTGTTGATTAATTTGGGAAGTACCGAAAATTTTATTCATTGTAAGAGAGCTAAGGAATTGAATTGCTTCTTATATCCAGCACTAGAGTGTCAAGTGATAGTTGCAAGTGGAGGAACCATAAATTGCTCTAGAAAGTGCCATAATATCAAGCTATCCATGGGAGAATATGTATTGAATAGCCCAGTTCTTTCCATTCCAATGGGTGGTGCTGATGTTGTACTATGAGTCTAATGGCTACAATCCTTGGGTACAATAGCTTTTAATTTTCAAGAACTTCTCATGAAATTTTCTTTGGAAGGAAAGGAAGTTGAATTAAGGGGTATCACAGGGAAACCGAGAAATATAATCAGCGCTAATGGAATGACAAAGCTTCTAAAGAAAGAACAAAGAGGCGTAATTGCACAATTATGTTCGCTAGAGGCTCACCACATTGAAATCATCTATTTCTCCAGATATCTAAAAAGTCTTGGACAATCATTCCAAGGTATTTGAGACTCCAAAGGCCTCCCACCTATTTGTGATCATGGTCATGCTATTCATTTGATTCCAGGAAGTGTTCCTCCAAAAATAAGGCCTTATAGATATCCATATGCCCAAAGGAGTGAAATTGAACGTATGGTTGCAGAAATGCTAAAGGTTGGTATAATTATCCAATCAAATTCAATAAACGAAGCAAGGGATGAATGTAAGAATGACGAAGTAGGGTTGGAACTCATTCAAAAGTTGTAGAAGATCCTATTTCAAACAATATTTCTAGAACTTGACAAGGAAGGAAAAATCATATTGGAACCTGAAGCAGTCACAGAACTGAGAAATTGACAGCTACGAAATCGATCAATTTCTGAGTATCTCATCATGTGGAAGAATTTACCCGCTGAAGATTCCACATGGATGGATGATGATTTTATACAGAAGAATCCAGAAATACTCAAGCATTGAGGACAACACTTTTTGAAGGAGAGGGGCATGTTAGGTCCCTATACTACTAGTGTAAACCCTATTATTATTAGTGCAACCCCCTTATTATATTTTTGTGCCCATGTAGTCTCCATATTGTTATTGTTGTGCACCATATAAGCCCACTATTATTATTGTTGTGCCCTTACATTATTATTGTTATGTTGGCTCTGATTATATTATGACCCCTTAGACTCCTATATATAGAAAGGAGGTCTTGTCATTTGTATCATCCAAGAATTGTTCATTTGTGTAATGTAAAGGAGCTTTCCCCCTCAAAGAGGCTAATTTCTAAGGCGTTGATCTATCTTTTCTATCTTTTTGTGAGCTGGTTTCATAACACTTGCACTCTTTCCTACAATTCATTGTGCCTCTCCTAAACACAAGTTTAGTAATTGTGCATATGTAACTTTGGATATACAAGTTCAATAATTATGCATATATGAAGTATAAGACTAATGTATTTCAAAAATTGGAGTGCAACTGGTGTGTGGAGTTTGCAAGTGGCTTCCATTGAGAGTGCACCAATATTATTTTTAACACCCATAAAATCCATCTATCATATGTTGATGGGGCAATGTATTTGAGAGATGTTTTCATTGTCAATACGTGAAGATTTACTTTTACCCTATGAATTTAATGCATCGGGTCTTGCTGACGCGTGTAATGGGAGTAAAATATGATATTCCCTGTATGTTCACTCTTAAAGTCTCCCTGCCACGCCACGGTTCATATTGACAAAAATAGATAAAGTTTAATTAGGTTTTCAACTAAGCAGGACATGAATGTTTTCATGCCTTTATATAGTGAGCTTCTAGACATTATACTCTTTTATTTACCTCAAAAGACTGGTTTATATTATTGGATATAAACCATGGGAACTCAGTTTATTAGCGGTAAAGTAGTTCGTGGCGCCATTTGTGGAAATTTTGGTATCAAATTATCACAAAGTGGTTTTTAGAAAACTTAGTTGAAATTATAATGTCCAAAAGTATTGATGTAGAGCAATTGGATGCAAAAATAGACAATCATTTTGTGTTGTTGCATTTCTGTGCAAAAGATGGGTGAGAGGTTTTGCTCATGCATTGTGAAATGGGCAAAACACTTCATGTTACAATTATGTGGCATATGTGTTGAATGTGAATCTATGTGTGAGATAACCATCCTAGATCTATCTTTAACTCTGGATCTATCAAGCACGGAGAGGGATCAAATCTCTTGAGATGCAAACATCTTTTAAAGTGAAAATAGATTTAGTCCCTCTTGGCACTTGGTAGGTCCGGAGTTAAGATGGATATAGGCTGCTATAATATATATGCAATTCACATTGAAATATTTTATTTGTAATTCACATTCTCCACATTAAAATGTTAAAACGCGCCCCTCATATTTTTTTCCTTGTATGCATACATTCAATTATTTTCCTTATCAATATTTTCTAAAAACATTACATATCAAATCCATATTAAACATTGAAAGTATTACAAATATCCCTCATACAATGAATTAGTAAGTAGTTATTAATGGAAAGTGAAAATATAAGAATACTTTTTAATTTAAATTACTTTACTTTTCTCTCTATAAAGTAGATATAAAATAATTTTATTTAACATGGACATTAAAATATTTTACTTATGGTTGACAATATTTTTTTTGTTATTAATATATTCTTGTTTCAAATATCACATGTAGAGTGAATGTAGATTGAATTACAGATCATGTAATATCAATAATACTATTTCCCATTATCTCCATATTAAGTAGTGAAGAAAATAAATTTCTTCCTCATATTGAAAAGTAAATTAATTTTTTTTACTCATCTCCATATTAAGTAGTGAATAAATTATATTTCTTCCTCATACTAAAAGGTAAAGTAATTTTTTTTCACTTTATATCTCTATATAAAGCTATGTAAAATAAAGGTTCAAATTGAAGTTTCTTAATTATGACCACCATTAATTTTTTTTGTTATTACTATTTTTAATTTGTTAATTTAAAATATTATTTTACTATTTTTAAATGTAACATTATGTCACAACATCTCTCTCATACTAGGCTGTAAAGCGCCTCTGGGCGCAATTATCGAAATGTGGCTTGCGAATTGGAAAGGTGTACGTCGACTTTTGTGAGTTTTGCTGACAAATGTTATACATTCATTATGTGGTTAGTGATAACTTGCTTTTGGATGCCAAGTTTTATGGTAAAAAGATACAAAATGTAATGTGAGGTAAAGACAAAGGTGTAGATATTGTAAGTGAAGATGAATTCGCTGCTTCCAGGAATGAGCAGACATAAGGAACACGTCAAACTAGGGAATGAAAATAACTGGTAAAGAGCATTTTGTACATCTAGGGATGTTTCTAGAGACTGCAACAAAGGTATTGGGTGGTATAATTTCCCTCCCATTGGTGAGGCTAGGATAAACACATCGACAAATTATGTAGTCTCTGATAGAAATGTATAGAAGTAATATGAAATATGAATGTATACGTGGTTGATGGATACATTGCATATGTAAGTATGACAACATCGAGGTTATAGTTGTGATATTGAAGATAGAAACATTTGTATAATTTCACGAGAGATTTTTAGGTCTAATAGAGCTCTTGCTGAAGGGACTCGGTACTATAAGAAAAATAAATAATGAAATGAATGATGACAAGCTCCAACATTATATATATTGACATGGAATATTTGTATTAAGTGACTATGTTATGCTATTGTTATACAATTTTAATCTTAGACTAATATATAACCGTTAAAGGTGATGCTAGCCCTATGTCGTAAACACACCATAACTAGTCCATGGTACTATAAAAGTTGTAATAAGAATTGATGTATTTACAAAGAGTAATATGCACATGGCAGGTTATATTGGGTTTATCTGCAATGCATATTTTCTACAGTCTAATATGTTGTCTTAAATTCTAAATAAATTCCCGCGTAATTCATAATTGTAAATCACAACTTGGGGAAATAGACTTGAAATTCAAACTAACACACATGAGAGAAATAGGGATGAGCTATATGCTTATAAGTTGCTGTGATTGATACATCTTGGTTGATGTTGGCCTCATGTTTCTATACTTCAATGCAGGTGGGGTGCAGAAAGTATTACCTAATATAATTGTCATTAAATTATGGAGGAGAAAGATTGAATCAATTATTAATATGTAAGGGCATGAGGATCACATCGAAGCCTTGCTTGGGGTAGTTTCCACATCAGATCCACATACAATAATTTTCTCAACATCATTCATGATGGAGCTCATTAAAAGACACTTAAAGGATTTCAATATTCACGTTGAGCCTAGGATTAACATCATTAATATAAGCAGGAAGTTCCAGGCTGGACCATTCGAAATAGAAGCTGCTTGGATTACACATTCCATTCTAGATTGTCATGGGTATTATCATTTGTGATTGTTTTGGCCTCGATAAGGAATCATTTTGCCAATTTATTTTGTGGAATTCAATCTTAGACGAGCATTGGCCCTGAAGTTTGAATCAATTTTTCATTTTGAAGAAAGGTGTATGATTACAACTATCTCAAAATAATGGTGTGAATATTCCAAAAACATTGTTGATCATTGTCGCAATATGGCAAGAAACACATACTTTTTCTTGCAAGTGTTTGCAATGAAGGTGTCACCCATAACACCATGAAAACATTATCAACCAAGCAAAATTGATCATGGGTAGTATTGTCGAATCCCAAATCCATCGTTAAGGCTGTATCACACTTCTGAGAAGGCAGTTTAGGCAAAAGCCTCTTGAAATCGATACCCAACAAGAGCCTTCCACATAAGAAAATGGGAGTGGGGCCATGTTTTCCATGAGGTGGCTTAGCCGCATTAATGGGTGCACTACTTGCGATCCATTATTCCTCCTCACCATCAATTTCACCGAAAACCTTCCCTTCATTGAACACTGTATGAATTGTCACGTGGACCAACTTGAACATCGGAGTATACATGTGGATGTGTGTGTTACACTTATGATTGGTCATAACCGTGTGTTTGTGACCATTTGAATCACCTCCAATGGTTGATACAAGTAAGTTCACATGAAAAATGAGTGTTTGCTTAATAAATCAACGCCATAGAAGAACAAACGTGACATCAATTTTGAGATATAAGCCTTCATGCATAATAATAATAATAATGTAGCAGAAAGTGATAGTGGTGGTGGTGGTGAGGAGGATTGTATTTATACATGTGCAAAGCAGAATGGCTACTACCATTAAAAAGCAAATTCAAAGCCCAATATCAATGTTAGTACTTCTCTGCAAGACATTAGAACAATGTGTAAATAGGGTCGTTTGAATGTGGTCCTCCACATTCCCATAAAATTATCTACACATGATTTTGTTCATATCTTGCACAAATGCATTAGGAAGAAAGCCTCAACAGATGGAAAATGAGTCCACACACATATCAATAAGAGTGGATTTGTATTTACAACAAACAAACTTTTACACAACATGCTTGTTAGCTTGAATATCAAGTGTGGAAGTCTCGTGGTTGCTAACAAAGTTTTTAACTAAATTCCCGAGCAAGATGTGTGTTCATGGACGGTGATGATTGTAGTTTATAAGAGACCACGGTTCTATCAGGAAGCATTGGAACTCTTTCTCCGAATGAAATAATCCGAAAATGGAACCCAATGAATTAATTCACTCTTTCTAGTGAATAGTTGAATTACTATTATCAATTTGCAATTATCCGGGTTCAAATCATGTAGAAGTTCTTCAATATTGGTAGATAGTATACATGACATTCTTTCGTTTTCCATGAAGTATTGCGTGAAGATTTAGAACAACATAAACAAGAGCTACACATAGCCTTGGACTTGAATTTCTATTATTATAATACCCTCGGATGAATTAAATCTTCTTCACAAATCTCATCATAAGTTTGTGACTAGAAGATTGCTCGACATGTTATGCAACCAACTCACAAAATAGAAGAAAAGATAGATCAACGATTTCAAATCAGCCTCTTTGAGGGGTAAACCTCCTTTACATTACACAAATGAAAAATTCTTCAATGATACAAATGACAAGACCTTGTTTCTATATATAGGAGTCTAAGGGGTCACAATATAATCATAGCCGACATAACAATAATAATGTAAGGGCACAACAATTACAATAGTGGGTTTCTATGGGGCACAATAATAACAATATGTGGACAACATGGGCACAAAAATAACAATAAGGGGCTACAATGATGATAATAATAATGGAATACACTAGTATTATAGGGACCTAACATGCCTCTCTCCTTCAAAAAAGTGTTGTCCTCAATGCTTAAGTAGTTTTGGATGTTTATATATAAAATTCTCATATGCCCATGTGGAATCTTCAGCAGGTAAGTTCTTCCACTTGATGAGATACTCTGAAATTGATTTATTTCGTAGTTGTCAAGTTCTTGTTTCAGTGACTGCTTCAGGTTCCAATATAATTTTTCCTTCCTCTTCAAGCTCTGGCAATATTGTTTGAACTGAGAACTTGTCACCTATAACCTTCTTTAAGCATGAAACATGGAAAACTAGGTGCACTGGGGAAGATGGAGGAAGTTCCAATTTGTATGCCATAGTACCAATCTTTTGCAACACCTTGTACGAACCATAATACTTTGGTGATAATTTATTATCCTTCTTAGCTTGCTTGAGTGACATTTGTTTGTATGGTTGTGTTGGCATTATGAGAAAAGTGTTGTCCTTGATGGCAACTCACACAGATGACAGAGCATAGTGTAGCAGGCCAGTAGCAAGGAATTGATGATCCGACCATAAAGAATGAAGAAAATAAGGTATACGCAGGTTCCTCTTAGTAAAGTCGCGTATACATGCGGGATCATCGATCAAAAGGCGCGTATATGTATACACGCACTTTTGTGCAGAGAAAAGCGCGTACATGTGGGAAAGTTTATGTTTGGTCCATGGTATTTAGTCCGACATATTTGAACCTATGGTTTTGGTCCTTGGTATTGCATACAAAGTATTGAACCCTGGTATTGGGTCCCTAGTATTGGTTTTCAATGGTTTTGGACCATGGTTAAGAAAGGCGTAAGACTATAAAAAGGGAAGGAGATCATTTGGCAAGGGTATCGATTGAAGTATTGAATATCTGAAGAAGAGCAAGATTGGGAACACTGTGATTGGTTTATGGAGCATTGCTGAATCTGATCCAAGGAAGAACCTGAGTGCTGAAAGATGGATAAGTTCTATTGATGAATTAGGACCTTAAGGCTTGAATGGTAGTATCATTGTATGGTTTTTGATCTGTTATATTTGGCGCATGATTAGATCTGTAAATCTAATAAACTGGGTATAATTGATGTCTGAAACTTGAAAAGAGAAAAATTGCCTTGTATAGATTTGTACGCAGGTTCGGTGCGTATACACGCAGGTTCAACAACTGAAGAAAGCGTATATGCAAGTTGACTTTGATACAACTGTGTATGTACACAGGTTTATACATAGTGAAGTAGCATACGTCTCTTGAAATATGTTTTAGTTGCTTCTGTGTAGTACTGCAGTGTTCTGGGTTCAGCATTAGTGTCTGGTTACTGGTATTGTTTTCTGGTTACAACATTCTGAGAAGTTATTGGTTGATTCAGTAGTGTTTGTGGAAAGGAGATTGGTTGATGCACATATACTTGATGTTTGTTTGATGTTCATGGATCCAGTCTGAAAGTTTATGAAATGTGGTCCCTGGAAGAAAAGAGAAGGTTGTAGCCTTCTGTAGGTCAGCACCTATGTACTAGTATATCAGTGAGTACAAGAGCTAAGGGGGTTGTAGCTCCCTTCCAGAAGAAGATGGAGAACGAGAGAGGGTTGTAGCTCTCTACAGGTTGCAACTTGCGTACTGGTAAAGGACTGCACCAGTATAGAATCATTGTAAAAAGAAGTTTCTAATTGAAAAAGATAGAGATGAATTGCAGTAGGTGGTTTTCACCCACATTGGGTTTCCACCTTATATCTTGTGTTCTTGTGTGTGACTATCTGCATTAATTTTCCTGTTCCTGGTTATTGTTTCTATGGTTCTGATACACAGATTTGAAATCACCATCTGAAGAATAATTAAATTACAAGTCTGTAAGTTATACGTTGTTTTCCTTCATTGAAGTTGCGTATATACGTTGATTTCTCTATCTAAAGTAGCATATACAAATTTGTGAAAGAATTGAAAAGAATTGTCTTGATAATACTGATTCACCCCCCCTCTCAGTATTATTTCCAACAATTGGTATCGGAGTAGGTCCTTCAGGAAAAGCTTGATCGCTTGAAGGAAGATCTATCATCATGAGCGTAACAAAAAGGAAGCATCTATCAGGCCACCGATTTTTGATGGGAGCAACTTCGTCTATTGGAAGGTAAGAATCACTGCCTATCTTCAATCTCTTGGTACAGAAGTGTGGGATATTGTGGAAACAGGATACACATTTCCATCAACAACTCCTACAGATGCAGCTGGCAAGAAGCAGTATGAAACAAATGCAAAAGCTGTCAATTCTCTATTAGGAAGTCTATCTCAATCAGAATTCATCAAGGTTATGTAGCTAAAAAGCGCAAAAGAAATATGGGACAAGATCATTCTAAGCTATGAAGAAGATGAACAGGTAAAACGAGAAAAATTACAAACTCTTAGAATTAAATATGAAAGTCTCAGAATGCATAATGATGAAAGTGTGGCTAGTTATTTCCTACGTATAGATGAGATTGTAAATTGTATGAAAAACTTGGGTGAAGAAATAAAAGAAGTTATTGTGGTTGAAAAAGTTCTAAGATCTTTGTCTCCCAAGTTTGACTCAAAAGTTTTTGCCATAGAAGGAAAGCAGAATCTACAGAACCTTACCATGTCGCAGCTGCACGAAATTCTAACTGATTACGAAATGAGAAAAGGAGGACCATCAAACAGGAGAGAAGCTGCATTCAAGGCTTCAGGAAAAGGAGATTACTATGAGTGAGGACATATGTCAGAATAAGAGGAAGAATCAAATTTTGTCAAGAACCTTCAATGGGGAACTGGAAGATCCAGAGGTAAGCTGCCTTTCAAATGCTTTGCTTGTGGAAGAGTCAGTCATTATGCTGCAAAATGTCCTCATAAAGATAAACTGGACAAAGGTAAGGAACCTATTAGATGGAACAAAAAACATAATGTAAATAAGAAGAGCTATTACACACATGAAGATAGTGACAGATTGTCAAATAGTGATGAAGATGAACAAGGTAATGATAATAGACTTTTGATGGCTTTTGAAGATGATGATTTCTTGGATGCTATAAATGAAGAAGGACTTTATGAAGAAATATCTAAATTGAAGGTGTGTTTAGAGGAAAAGAATATGATTATAGATACTCTAACATTCCAACTTGCTGAAAAAGATAAACACAATGAAGAGTTAGAATGTGAAATTGTGGGACTTAGAAAAGAAATTGAGAAAACAAAAGCCCTTAATCTCAGATTTGCTAAAGGATCTGAAACTTTAGATGAGATTATCAAAGTGCAGCGTTCTTCTCTAATCAAGACAGGTCTCAAATATTCTGAAGAAGCATCTCAAGCTCAGAAGCAAGCGCAGAAGCCATCCACCTCCAAAAGTTATCTTGATGCAGCAAGGAGAAGTGAACAAGTTGACAATCGACAACAAAAGCATAATGCAAATTACAAAGTAAATCGGGGGCAATCTACTTCAAGAAGCTTCAATCAACCACAGGTAAATCATTCTAGCCCAAGAATGGATGTCAATGGAAACTACAGTCATATGGTTGGTAGATTTGATAATCGCAGGAATTTCTTCAATGGTCAATGTTTCTCTTGTCATAACTTTGGTCATAAAGCTTCTCAATGTGTTGCCTATAATACCATCATGACTAGGGAAGCTAAAAAAGAAAGGAGTATGACAGGAATCATGAAAAGAACCTACAATAACTTCTCTGCTCTTGAAAATGAAATAGAATGTTCTATCTGTAACAATTTCAGTCATGAAGACTCTGAATGCAGAAGCAGGTTTCAGCAAACAACTCAGAAGGAGCCAACTTCACTGATTTCCAAAACATGGAAAAAGAAAGAACCACAACCAGAAAGATGTGGGATAGCCTTATATGTGGAAGGACAGGAAAATCAATGGTACATTAATAGTGGATGCTCAAAACATATGACAGGTGATAAAGAAAAACTTCAGTCATATATTGCCTTAGAAAGGGAAAATGAGGTCTCATTTGGAAATGACACCCCTGCATTCATAAAAGGTAAAGGTTCTGCTCAGTTGAAAAAGAAATTCAAAGCTGGAAATGTTATGTATGTTGATGGCTTAAAGAATAATCTATTAAGTGTTAGTCAAATGTGCGATCAAGGAACTGAGGTAATATTTAGATCAAATGGATGTATTGTTCATGAGCTTGACACAAGAAAAACAGTGATCAAAGGCACAAGGACTCCAAATAATTTATACATATTCAAAGAAGGGGAACAATAATGCTATCTAAGCAAGAATGATGAACACTGGCTATGGCACAAAAGATTGGGGCATCTTAGCTTCTCCCAGATAAGGAAAGCATGCAAATATCAGGCGGTTCGTGATCTCCCTGACATCAGAATTCCAGACAATACAATATGCAAATCATGTCAGTTTGGCAAGCAAACCAGAACTAATTTCCTTGAGAAGGAAGGTTCAACTAGTAAGCCACTTGAACTTGTCCATACTTATGTATGTGGTCCATCTAGGAAAAGGTCACCTCGAGGAGAAGAGTACTTCATATTGTTCATTGATGACTTTTCAAGGATGTGTTGGATAGGACTCATGAAGTATAAAGATGAAGCCTTCAAAAAGTTCTAGTCATTCAAATCTTTGGTTGAAAATGAATCAGATCGCATAATCAAATGTCTCAGATCCAATCAAGGAGGGGAATTTACCTCAGATGAATTCTTCAATTTTTGTGAAGAACATTGAATAAGAAGGGAATTCTCTGCTGCAAGGACTCCTCAGCAAAATGGAGTAGTGGAAATGATGAACAGAACGGTTCAACAAATGGCTCGTGCTATGCTTGATGAGTCTAGAACTCCTGCAACCTTTTAGGGTGAAGCCACATTTGCCGCTGTTACTATCCTCAACAATACAAACGTCTGGATAAACAGTGCTTAGACTCCTCATGAACTTTGGTATGGTAAGACTCCCACGATAAAATACTTCAAAATTTTTGGAAGCAAATGCTACATTAAAAGGACTGATGAAAATCTTGGTAAGTTTGAACTTAGAGCAGATGAAGGCATTTTACTTGGCTACTCTCCCCACAACAAAGCTTACAAATGTTACAATAAAAGGCTTGGAAAAATTGTTGAAAGCATTGATGTAGTGGTTGATGAAGAAGGAAGCACTCCTAGACAGGTAAAGTCTGAAGAATTTGAAGATGATGAAGACTATCCGTCAACATCAAATCAAATTCATGACGAAGAAGAAACCCATGAGGCACCAGAAGAACAGATAAGGATTGAAGATAAGACTCCATCCAGATACGTTCAGAAGAATCATCCGGAATCTCAAATTTTGGGGCAGAAAGAGGCAGGTGTACAAACAAGAAGAACCATTTCAGAAGCTTCAAGCTATCTAGCATTTCTCTCCTCCATTGAACCGCAAAATGTAAGAGAGGATTGTAAAGATGAATGCTGGGTCAAGGCCATGGACGAAGAAATCAAGCAGATTGAAAAGAATAACACTTGGGAGTTGGTTCCTAGACCAAAAGATAAGAATGTCATAGGGACAAAATGGATTTTCAAAAATAAGCTAAATGAAAATGGAGATGTGGTGAAAAACAAGGCAAGACTTGTTTGTAAAGGGTAAGTGCAACAAGAAGGCATAGACTTTGAAGAAACTTTTGCACCAGTTGCCAGACTTGAGGCTATAAGAATGTTCCTTGCTCTCTCTAGATTTCGAAAGTTCAAAGTATTTCAGATGGACATAAAATCTGCCTTTCTGAATGGAGACTTGGATGAAGAAGTATACATTGAGCAACCAGATGGGTTTATCCTTGGAAATGATCCAAAAATTGTATGCAGACTCAAAAAGGCTCTCTATGGTCTTAAACAGGCTCCAAGGGCTTGGTATTATCGGTTGGATAAGTATCTCCATCAACAAGGTTTTGTAAAAGGATCAACAGATAGCAATATATATGTAAAAATTGACAATGATAAGTTGCTAATACTTGTTGTATATGTTGATGATATCATATTTGGTAGCAATGAGGAAGACATGAGTCAAAACTTTTCCTTGGTGATGCAAAAAGAATTTGAAATGTCCCTGTTGGTGAAGAAATAAAAGAAGTTATTGTGGTTGAAAAAGTTCTAAGATCTTTGTCTCCCAAGTATGGGATGGAGGATTCGAAGCCAGTATGTACCCCTATGGTAACAGGATGCAGTCTCAGTGCAAATGATGAATCAGCAGCAGTTCATCAACCAACCTATAGATCCATGATTTGTAGTCTTATCTATCTAACAAGTACCCGACCAGACATTATGCATGCAGTGGGAATAGTTGGAAGGTTTTAGGCAAACCCAAAAGAAACTCATCTTCAAGCAGTAAAGAGAATTTTCAAGTATATTCAAGGAACTCAAAACTATGGCCTATGGTATCCTAGAGGTACAGATCTCACACTTGATGCATATACAGATGCAGATTGGGCAGGAAGCATGGATGACAAAAAAATCACTAGTGGTGGTGCATTCTATATGGGGTCTAGATAAGTATCTTGGTTCAACAAGAAACAAAGCTCAATTGCATTATCTACGGCTATAGCAAAATATGTGGCTGCTGCATCTTGTTGCACACAACTCCTCTGGATGATGCAAACCTTGCAAGATCTTCAAATCACTTGTACTCCACCTATCTCCATTTATTGTGATAATATAAGTGCAATCAGTATTTCAAAGAATCCTGTCATGCATTCAAAGACCAAGCACATACCTATTAAATATCATTTTCTCCGAGAACAAGTGCTTGAACAAAAGGTCAAATTGGAGTATGTTCCCTCCAAGGAACAGGTTGTTGATATACTCACCAAACCACTGCCCAGGGAGACATTTGAATATCTCAGAAAAACTGGGAGTAGTTGATGCATCATCTTGTTGCTGAAACTTGTCTGTTATGGTTGTACGTGAGTTTCACATGGGGTATCCGCGTACATACGCCGGTTTATGAAAATACAGTCGTGTATATGTTGGTTTGAAGACTTTCTGTATGAAAAGAGTCTGATTTGGGTATGACAGAGACCATATGGCACAGGTTCACGGGGAGCATATATTCTTCTAATAATGCATTGTTGGCATTATCTTGGTTCAATTGTTGTTGATTTCAGGTAGAATAGGTGCAGAAGGAGAACATGGTTGCTGGTCTGAATGATGATTGACAAATGCTGCTGATGTTAATTATTGATATCTATCATAGTCTTGCTCGTATCATAGATATTTTGTCTCTATGCCTTGTATCTCATTTCTTATCAAGGTCATGTAACGGCCTATGTTGGTTTCCCCACTATGCCTGGGATGAATGATGTTATACTCTTGTATTATCATGTGTAAACTTTTGGTATATCCCCACTTGGTTGGGAGATGAATGTATGTATGAGTCTTTGATGATAGGAAGGTCACTTATGATGTATAGAGTCATGTTTTTCTTGTAGAATATCTTTTTGCAGACCTTGCTTACAGTCAGGGGGATCATGAACAACTCTTTTCAGCAGAGCATAGATTTCAGCATGTACTCAGAGGGAGCATGGATAGATTGGTACACCTTGGCATATACAAAGGGGGAGCTCATGCAGAGATTTCAGCAGGTACTCAGGGGGAGTATGGACAGCATAATGTTTATCAAGGAAAGAGAATATCTTGGTCCGCCCTTTGTCCTTTATGTCAAAGGAGGAGAGTGATTTGGTGTTTTTGCCATCAAGTCCAAAGGGGGAGATTGTTGGCATTATGAGACAAGTGTTGTCCTTGATGGAAACTCACACACATGACAGAGCACAGTGCAGCAGGTCAGTAGCAAGGAATTGATGATCCGACCACAAAGAATGAAGAAAATAAGGTATACATAGGTTCCTCTTAGTAAAGTCACGTATACATGTGGGATCATCAATCAAAAGGCGCGTATACATATACACACACTTTCATGCAGAGAAAAGTGCGTACATGTGGGAAAGTTTATGTTTGGTCCATGGTATTTAGTCCGACATATTTGAACCTATGGTTTTGGTCCTTGGTATTGCATACAAAGTATTGAACCCTGGTATTGGGTCCCTAGTATTGGTTTTCAATGATTTTGGACCATGGTTAAGAAAGGCGTAAGACTATAAAAAGGGAAGGAGATCATTTGGCAAGGGTATCGATTGAAGTATTGAATATCTGAAGAAGAGCAAGATTGGGAACACTGTGATTGGTTTATGGAGCATTGCTAAATCTGATCCAAGGAAGAACCTGAGTGCTAAAAGATGGATAAGTTCTATTGATGAATCAAGACCTTAAGGCTTGAATGGTAGTATCATTGTATGGTTTTTGATCTGTTATGTTTGGCGCATGATTAGATCTCTAAATCTGATAAACTGGGTATAATTGATGTCTGAAACTTGAAAAGAGAAAAATTGCCTTGTATAGATTTGTACGCAGGTTCGACGCGTATACACGCAAGTTCAACAACTGAAGAAAGCGTATACGCAGGTTGACTTTGATACAGCTGTGTATGTACGCCGGTTTATACATAGTGAAGTAGCGTACGTCTCTTGAAATATGTTTTAGCTGCTTCTGTGTAATATTGCAGTGTTTTGGGTTCAACATTGGTGTCTGGTTACTGGTATTGTTTTCTGGTTACAACATTCTGAGAAGTTATTGGTTGATTCAGTAGTGTTTTTGGAAAGGAGATTGGTTGATGCACATATACTTGATGTTTGTTTGATGTTCATGGATCTAGTCTGAAAATTTATGAAACGTGGTCCCTGGAAGAAAAGAGAAGGTTGTAGCCTTCTGTAGGTCAACACCTACTGTTGGGTTGTGTTATATTCTTTCCATGACTAACCTACGTAGTGAACTGGGGGGTT
>APFE031427629.1:1605-31207 GCA_000404065.3 Pinus taeda
CCGCGGTATTTGAGTACCAGATGCAACTCAGAATCTTTGATACCCAACTGTGTGCGAAGGGTGTGAAAAATGTTTGTGAACTATGGCACATCTTGGTCTCGTCCTTGCCGCAGTGTGGTCCATTTGATGTATTTGTCCTCATAGCATTTGACAGGTTAGTATTGCTCCTTGATGGCATCTCGGAATGAATCCCAAGTGGGTGCGGCTGAAAATAGTGAGCCTGTGCTTTCATCCTTCTGCTCGCAATAGGTTTCCCACCAGTCCTTGACGTGGGGGGCTGCTTTGAGAAGAGCGAAAACAATCTTTTCCCGACTTGAAAATTCATGAACAGAAAATACCCTTCTAGCAGATTTAACCATTTATCTACCGCATCTGCATCTATTTGACCCTCGAATATGGGGATTTCAAAATTAACTTGTACCTTAAAGGGTGTGGCGTTTCCAGAGTAGCTGCTGGAAGCCGATGCGTCGCCTTTGGGTAGCTGCTGAAGGATCTGCGCAAAGTTGTCCATCATCGCGTTCCGTTGTCACTCGAGGGCTTCTTCGAGCAAGATTTTGGCAGGATCTCCTGCCCCCTCATCTTTCTTCTCATCTGCCATGGGAGGTTGTCGGGATTTGCGAGGCTGGTCTCTTAAAGGTTCGACCAGTTCAAGCCCTAACTCCTTATATCCCAACCTCGTTGGGGACATGCAAAGAAAAACAGAGAAAAAGCAGACCGCTCTGATACCACTGATCCAGATTTAAATAGAAACACAACAAAATACAGAGATAACCATATACACAAAGATGCAGCGGAAATAATACTTCATTTCATTAATGTAACCAGAAATAGAAATAAACCAGCTAGGGCAATGGTAGCTTATCTCTGAGAAGAGATGTGGCGGCTACATGCCTCTGAACTATTCTAAAATTGTGTTACAATGAGGCTCAAAGGCCTATTTATTGTTGAGAAACAATGGAAAACCCTTCACATTCCAAAACCTAACCCTAGAAGATGAAACGCCAAATTGTGGGCCTCGTTTTGGGTAAATTTGTACATCAATTTCCCGGGGTCGTAACTTTGGCATCCGATCTCCGTTTGACGCGTATGATAGCTCGTTGGAAAGATCTATCCAAGAACTATAACTTTGGGAAGGGAAACATCAGTCCATGGACCCACGTTGTGCCCAAATTTCCCAAAAAACGTCGTTTAGGGCCTCAAAACAGCTCCAGAAGTTCAGGACCCGAAAAAACTGCTAAAAATAGTAAATTGTGCTACAATTACAGAAACTGAAAAACTGAAAGAGACAGTTCAGCGGTCCAAATGGGATAGGTGGGTGGCCACCAACATCCACCTGGATCACCAATTTTCCTCTTGTAATATCCTTTCTATTCCTTTGACTGGAGGATGAACTTGGATCACTACTGGATATGAAAGGTGGATATTGTTGTGTTTTGTTTCTACGTTGATGCTAACTTCTTCAATAATTTCTTCAGTATCCATTATTGGTTCTTGATTTTTGGTTGGAACAATGTAACTCTCCTTGCTTTCCTTTGTAACTTGTGTAAACAAGTTCTTATACCTAATAGTACCTAGGTTTGTGGTAAATAGGCCTTTTGGATCATAGCCTCGATGTGATTCAACTTCTCTTAAGATAAAATAATCCAAAGACTTTGCAAGCTCTACAGTGTGAGCCCCATTATTCATAGTGACTTGTCCAACAATAAATGGAAAATAAATAAATTATTTTTTCTTTTTATGTTTAATTATAACTAGCTAGTCACGATATTTCCTGCAAACTTCAACAAAAAATTACCTATCTATAACATTTTTTTGCAGCAATAGTGGCTTACCTTTAAATCCATAAATGTAAATAATTGTATTAATTTCTCTGTCTTCCTAAACCACTTTTCCCCACAAGAAAAATTGGGTTTGGACATATATTCGATGGGGTTCTTGTCCAATTATGATGTAAATGGTCTTCCTTACAAAGACATATTAGATTAGACAAAAAATTAAGGAAGCTTTCTACTTCCACAACATGGGATACCAGAATTGCATTAGTTCTTTGTTGGAATTGAAATTAGGTTTATAGGGTATGTCATGAAATACATGGCTCTAGATGAGGGTTTTTATCAGGTATGCCATCATAAACAATCTATTGTTCCCAAACAAATTGAAAAAATTAAAGGCCAATTCATTGGAAATGAGATCAGCTCAGTTGAATAAACAATATTTTCTGTATGAGTAATAAAGCATATAGAGAATGGATTTTGGGACATTTGTTATAGTTTTTTAACCCATAAAGTGGGCATAGAACCAAAAAAATTCCCTAAATGATTGTCTGAACAAAGAAATATCCAGAACATAAATATTGTAAGGAACTTGGGATGTTTGGGAAATAAATTCTGGAATAATGTTCATCCCACTTCCTTGTGACTCCATAAAATTATCTGCTTCTGATGATTTTAAGCACATATTTGGTTTCGGTAATTTGAATGTCCATCTGAATGCCTTGGGAGTGAGAGGAATTTGGGTATTGTTCACTGCTAGCATAATTGTTCTTATGCTTAAATCAATTTTTTTGTGCAAAAATAAATGATTTCTTTGAAATCAAATACTTCTAGAAGACATGCAACATTCACCAATCCACCAAACCAAATTTTATTATTATTGTTCTCTTCTGTTGGAAGGTTCACATATCACTCATTCAAAATTGACAACTGAAAGTTCTCATCAATAAGAGAAAGTGAGTTAATCTTATTAGTGAAAATAGTTTCTTTCTTCCCTCTTCTAACCATTTTCACTTTGTACTTTAAAAATACTCTCTCCATTAGTAACATTCTCAATGCCATTTAACTGTAGATTTCTCAGTACACTATATAATTACTAGTTGTTACTATTTTGATTGTGAAATATATTATACATGACACTCTTAATAAATATCATTTTAGGACACCAAATCCAACATTTATTAGGAGTAGTGGAAATAAATCTCGAAATTCCAAAACCATCTCATCCATTTACTTTGCACTTTTCTCTTTCTTTAATATCATTGATATATTTACTCTAAGTGTCAAAAATTTATGAACTAAATTAAATGTGAATTCTTTGTGATAATGACAACTAGTCTACATGTTGTCAATAATAACTCTAATATGAAAGGCGTATAACGAAAATTGTGAAGAAATTTTGTGTGGAGGCGTGGTAAACTATCTCTAGTATGAAGCAAATTGATGGTTGGTATGATACCCACCACTATGTCAATTTCAGCTCGCTTTATTTGATAAAAACAAGATTTTGTACATAGAAACAATTTTTGTTCTTGATTATGTGTTAATTCTTACATTTTATGATAATGGAGTGTTTGTTAATAGTAGGAATAAGCCTTATTTAATTTTCTTATACAGGGTGCAGAGTCCTATGCACCTTCTTGATTTTCTTACAGCTATTAATCATTACACAATGTGTTAGAATAAATTCTATTAAGAACTTGAATGATGTCATGATTATGCATCGATTAAGTCTTAATTTGTTTTTTTAATAAACATTAGTTCGCACTGCGGGAGATTGATTAAGTTCATGTGACATTTCACGCATGTCAAATACCATGGAAATTGGTGCTTTAGGGACATGCATAGAAAAATAGAGAAAGAGTAGATCTCTCTGATATCACTAATCCCATTTTATGAAGGGAACGAAATGAAAAACATATTACTAACCAAAATCACAAAGATATGTGATGGAGGTGTGTAGAATAAATGTTGTATGTGATGGAGTTGTGTGGAAGAAGTGTGTAGAGGGGAAATATGTGCAAATGTGTGGAAGTGGGGCATAAAGGATCTCTCGCACATACCCTTCTTCCACACATATTTTATTCCGCACACTAAAAACCTTTGAACTTTGACATTTGATAAGAAAACACACATTTTATACCATTAAAATGAAAATAATAAAAAATCATTTGTATATTCACAAGCATATTACAATATAAAAAATTAAAGCAATAATTTGTTTGATGTAGATGAATATCCATATAATTACTACTCTATAGTGTAGCTACATAACATAGTGCTTCGGCTTAGATTGAATTTCAATGGGTATAGGTGCACGAGAAAAGCATATGGAGACAAGAATGTGTGGGGATATGCAATAGTGACTATGTGTAGTGAACGGAAAGAGTTGTTCCACACAAGAAATTTTTGAGCCAATTAATATGTGGAATCATGTCATGTGAGAAGCTAAAGTCTGTGTGAAAATAAATAATGTACATAGGTAAAGCATTTTCCAAGCTAAAGGAATAACTATAATTTAACCCCTTCCACAATTTCAAAAGCATAGAGAAATTTAGTCTTACGCCTAATTAATGCAAGCTACACAAAAATATATCCATAAGTAGTAAAATGTCATTAATTACTTAATTACAAAAATTTAGATCATTATGATCAATAATAGAAAACTAATTTTTTGTAAAATCTCAAAGCATATCCTCAAAAACTTATGAAAAACATTATCTCAGAAATATTCACAAAAATGGTGAATAGATTCAAAATTAGATCTAAGTAATCAATCTTTGTGTTTCAGAAGTCCTGAATAGTAAGCAACACATCTACTATAACAAGAATTCTATAAAGATTCAAATGCCAATCATCATAACTATGATTAAAATAAAGACTATCGATGTAACAAATATCTGAGAACTAAAAGTGTGTGGGAATGTATGCAGAAAGTATAGAACATTGTGAAAGAAAATTTATGTTCCTTGTTCTATATACTTGTTCTCCTGCACAACACTTATTCCTCACACACAATAAAAATACACTTCATTTAATATTGGATAACAAGTGTTTAACTAAAAAATGTGAAATTCTGTTTTGATAAAAAAAAATTAAATGAAAAGGAGTTCTAGTGCGAAAGTAACATCAAAATACACATCTAAATATTGATATAAAATCTCAAAGTATATCCCTGAAAACTTATGCCAAAACATTGTCTCAAAATTCTCCATTGAATCAGTAAACATGCTCAGAATTGGGATAGAGTAATCAATCTTTGTACTTGAAAAGTCTTGAACATTAATCAATGTAGTTACAATAACAAGAACTATATTTAGATTCAAATGCCAATCACCATAGCTATGATTAAAATAAATACTATGAATGGAACAAACATCCGAGATCCAAAACTATTGTTGAATGTCCATTTTCATTGTGATCAATTATAAACCATTAAATATAATATAAAATATCAAAGCATATGCTCATAAACTTATGTTCAATTAATATATTTTGAAAATGCTACATAATTCAAAGATACAAAATCATATGCAAAACATTATGTTAGAATTCTTCACAATATTAGTAAACAATCTTAGTATTATAATAGAGTAATGAGAAGTTCATTTTCATTGTGATCAATTTCAAGACATTAGATATAATATAAAATCTCAAGGCAAATCATCAAAACCTTATATTCAATTAATGTTTTTGCACAATGCCATAAAATTCAAACCTATGCAAGATCTTATGAAAAACATTATCACATAATTCTTTACAAAATGGGTAAACAGACTCAAAATTGGAACAAAGAATAATTAGAATTGTAAATAGAATTGAATACATAATTCACATCCCCTGATTTGTGGTGATCAATATTATTTTATCTCAAAGGTTTATTATATCATTAATGAGAATCTTCTCATACCTCAACTTAGCTCATCATCTCATTCACTATGCCGATCTGCCATCTTCTCTCTTTAACTATCTTCCCCTACATTCTGGAAAATAGAAATAATTGTTCTATGATAAATTAAGTACATGTAATAAATGATAATTTAACTATGTTAGGTCCCTATAATAATATTGTAACCCCCATATTGTTATTTTTGTTCCCTGTAGAAGCCCACTATTGTTATTGTTGCGGCCTTACATTATTATTATTTTGTATGCCCTAATTATATTTTGACCCCTTAGACTCCTATATACACCAAGGAGGTGTTGTCATTTGAAAGATCTGTGAAATGTTCATATATGTGATGTAAAATTAGGATTGTTCCTTGATGAGGCTTATTTCAAGTCTTTGAACTATTTTTCATTATTTTTATGATATGTTTACATAACATTTGGTATCAGTTGGATCCTAGGGGTTTACATACCATCTTGGTATTTTCTCTATAATTATTTTTTGTGAGGCTTCATAAGCTGAAAGTTTTACCATGTGGAGATGAAATCTTGGTGAAATTCATGTAAAAATCTCAAATCTTGGTTTGCTTTATTTTTAGAGAAATGGTCTAAGGAATTTAGGGTTCCATGCTCTAAAATTTTATCTCAAACAAGTGACCTAGGGAAAATAGCCATAAATTTCTCATTGAGCATCAAAACTCAATTATGTAAAAAGTGGCTAAAATTGCATAAGCTTTAGTTTATTTATGATAATTTTCAGAGCCAAAGGTCAAAACAGTCACATGTGGAAGTCTATATAAGTTAGCTATACTGAATCAATCCATAATCAGGTCATCGTGGGAGATTTGGTATAACTTTATCTTGAAGAATCAAATTTTGATCTAACTTGTGCGGTTGGAAATAATACATATAATTATATCTTAGGATGAATTTCCAGACCTTGGGAGGCCAAAATTACACAGGTACAATAGTTTCAAGATAAAGCTCCTAAAAATAAGAAAAATGTGTGTATTGTTTTCAATTTGCATAATGTTTGTTTAAAAAATCAGTTTGAAGTGATTCAAAGGGAATATTGAAGCTTAAATATCATTATTTCGTTCTAAAATCCATCAAAATGAAAAAATGGATACACATAGTAAGCCAACATAAAGCTCTACTATGACGCATAAAGAAGATGAAGAAATGCAACAAGATATATTAAAATTACGAGACCAAGTGAAACAAATTTCACTATCGCAAAGAGTAACCAAAAATGAATTGGAAGTGATGACGAATGTTAAGATTGATGTTTTAAAATGGGACATGGATGATTTATAATTAAAAATAAAAAGGGACATGTAAGGTTTGAAGGATGGTTTAAAATCAGAAATGTAAGTTGTGAAGGAAGGTTTGACAAAGTTGTTGCAAGAAATGCTTCCTAATGGCGATAAGGTATTCCATGAAAATCATGATGAAAACAAAAGGAATGTGAATAATTATTTTAAAGAATATAACTTTGGGTTGAAGACCAACCATGTTCCAAAGATCAATATGAGGAAGTTTGATGGAAAGGATCTGGTAACGTGGATACTACATTTGATGGAGCAGTTATTTGATCTACATGATGCACAACACACACAAAAGGTAAACACTACATATTTATATTTAGAACCCAATCAATTTCTATGGTATGGATGACTTTGTTTTCGTAAAGAGCTAGTAATTTTGACAATTTTTATGGAGTAGTTCATAGCACATTATGAAGATATACAGAGTAATACCTTTTTTAGCCAAATCATAATTCTCAAATAAAAGGGTTTAGATGGGGAGCACGTTGAGGAATTCCAAAGATTAAATATCAAGGAAATAATATTCCAGAGGAGCATATTATTGATGTTTCTAGGTCCCTACAATACTAGTGCTTCCCCCATTACTATTTTCATTATAGCCCTTATTTCTATTGTTGTGCCCCTATTGTCCCCATTGTGCCCCATAGAAGCCCACTATTGTTATTTTTGTGGCCTTATATTATTATTGTTATGTCAGCTTTGATTATATTTTGACCCCTTAGACTCCTATATATATAAAGGAGGTTTTGTCATTTGTATCATCCAAGAATCGTTAATTTGTGTAAAGTAAAGGAGGTTTCCCCCTCGAAGAGACTGATTTATAAGGCGTTGATCTATCTTTTCTATCTTTTGTGAGCTGGTTTCATAACATTTGGTATCAAAGCTTTGGATTTTCGAGTTTCACTGCTCCAAATAGGTCATCGTGGCATTTTCTCTATGAAGTTTCAGAAGCTAAAAACAAACCCATTTGAGCAGAGATCGTTTTGAACCTTGGGTCTGAATTTCAAATCTTGTCTCGCTATATTTTTGGAAATATGATCCGAGGAAGTTAGGGTTTTTGCAGACTCCCGAATTACATTCCAAATAGGTGACCTTGGGAAAATATTCATAACTTTTTTTGCGAGCATCATATTGAAATTTCGTAAGAAGTTACAGAAAGAGGATGGACATTAGTTTTTTGTGTATATTTTTCAGAGCCAAAGGTTGAAATAGTGACACATGGCATGTCGTGCAAGTTTGATCTACTGAAGAATTATATAATCAAGTCATCTTGGGAGATTGGGCATAACACTTTCTTGGAGAATCCAATTTTGATCAGATTGGTGGAATTCAAAAGAGTACTCAGAGGGATACCGCAAGAAGAAATTTCAGACCTTGGAGATTTGCAATTACAGAGATACATGAGATTCAATATCGAGCTTCTACAAAGTGAAAAAAAAAAAGGTGTGTAGTCTTTTTTTAAAATTTGCATAAAGTTTGGGTTGAAAAATTAGTTTGAAGTTCAAAGGGGATAGTGAAGCATGATTATCATTAATTGATGCCCAAAGAAAGAAAATGTAAACACCTAGTAAGCAACCTAAATGCTCTAGCATGACTCACGAAGAAAAGGATGAAATGCAACATGATATATCAAAATTACGAGACTAAGTGCAACGAATTTGACTCTGACAAAAGGTAACAATAGCTAATATTGATGGTTTAAAGAAAGGAACAGAAGCTAAGATGGATGGTATGAAATACAACATTGAATATTGGAAGACATACATGGAAGGTTGGAAGGAAGGTTTGACAAAGTTGCTATAAGAAAGGTTTCCTAATGGCAAAAAGGTAGTAGAGGAAACTCATAATGAGAACAAAAGAAATGTTAATCATGATTTGAAGAATAACAACATTGAAGATTTGAAGAAAGACATGGAAGATTTGAAGGAAGGTTTGACAAAGTTGCTACAAGAAAGGCTTCTTAATGGCGAAAAGGTAGTAGAGGAAATTGATGATGAGAACCAAAGAAATGTTAATCATGATTTCATAGATTCTAACATTGGGACAAAGACCCACCACGTTCCAAAGATCGATTTGAGGAAGTTTGAGGGCAAGGATCCCATAACATGTATACTACAGATGAAGCAATATTTCGATCTCCATAATGTGCAAAACACACAAAAGGTACACATTGCAACTTTATATTTGGAACCAAAACCATTTATATGGTATTGATGGATTTTCTCTCGTAAACAAATTGTCACTTGGGCAATTTTTACGGAGGAAATGATAGCACATTATGAGGATATAAAAAACAACACTTTTTTTAGCCAATTGATAAACCTCAAACAAAAGGGTTCAATGATGGAGCACATTGAAGACTTCCAAAAATTGAATATAAGGGTAAAAGATATTCCAGAGGAGCATAGGATTGATATGTTCATAAGGACTTTAATATGATAACATCCAACATGAGAGGTTCGCCTTTGGGAACCTGACTCATTGGAGAAGGCATTCAGGTTGGAAAAAAAAAATGGAAAGAAAAAATTGGCAACAAGGAAGCCTACCACTCACAACTATAGGATGGAAGTTGTTTCCCCTAGCCATCCACAACCTCAAGGTTGACACCCCAACAATTGGAAGAAAAAAGAGCAAAGGGCTTTGTTTATTGTGATAAAAAATACACTAAAATACATAAGTGTGCCGAGAAGAAATTATTTTACATAGATTGTGAAAGGGAGGAAAAAAGGAACAAAAAACATCAAAGAAGAGGATATACACAAGACAACCCTAGAGAAGAATAATGATCTACTATAGCTTGTAATACATTGGCCAGAATTCCATCCTCAAACTATTAAAGATATAAGTAACATACAAGAAGAAAAAGGTAATAATGTTGATTGATTCGAGCAGTTACCCATCTTTTATTAATTGTAGATAGCAAGGAATTGAATTTCTCCCTATATCACACTAGAGTGTCAAGTGATGGTTGCAATGAAGGAACCATAATTTCTCTGGAAAGTGCCATAATATCAAGCTATCCATGGGAGAATATGTATTGAATATCCCAATGCTTTCCATTCCAATTGGTGGTGCTGATGTTGTACTAGGAGTCCAATGGCTACAATCCTTGGGTACAATAGCTTTAAATTTTCAAGAACTTTTCATGAAAATTTCTTCAGAAGGAAAGGAAGCTGAATTAAGAGGTATCATAGGGAAACCAGGATCTCCAAGGTCTCCCACCTATTCGTGATCATGATCATGCTATTCATTTGATTCTAGGAAGTGTTCCTCCAAACATGAGGCCTTACAGATATCCTTATGCCCAAAAGAGTGAAATCAAATGTATGGCTGTAAAATTGCTAGAGGTTGGTATAATTCAACCTAGTCAAAGTTCTTTCTCTGCTCTATTAGTATTGGTGCATAAGAAGGATGGATCATGGCTCATGTGGCCAGATTATAGGGAGCTCAACAAGCTCAATATTAAAGATAAATTTCCATTCCCGTCATTGATGAACTATTGGATCAATTGCATGGATCAATTTACTTCACCAAGTTGGATGTTCATTTAGGATATCATCAAATCAAAATGAAGACTGAAGACATTTCAAAAACAACATTTAGAACTCATGAGGGTCATTATGAATTTTTGGTCATGCCTTTTGGCCTTACCAATGAACCTTCTACATTTCAAGGTTTGATGAATTCCATTTTCAAACCCTTCCTTAGAAAATTTGTGTTAGTATTTTTTGATGATATCCTAATCTATAGCAAGTCTTGGAAGGATCGTGTACAACACGTTCACAGGGTGTTCAAACTATTGGAGGAGAAACAATTATAAGAAAAAAGCTCCAAATGTTTATTTGGAGTATAAGAGGTGGAATATCTAGGTCATATTTTATCTCATGAAGGTGTTAAGGTAGACCCTATCAAAATTAAAGCCATTAAGGAATGGAAAATCCCCACATCCATAAAACATCTGCTAGGATTTATTGGGTTGGCAGGGTATTATCGCAAGTTTGTTAAGAATTATGGGAGAATAGCAGCACCTCTAACAACATTAGTGGAGAAAGATGTATTTTTATGGACTCAAGAAGCAAAGGAGGCCTTTGAACATCTTAAAGAGGCATTGTGCCAACCACCGATCTTAGCTACGCCAGACTTCACAAAAACATTTATTGTGGAATGTGATGCCTAAGGAAATGGAATTGGTGTTGTTTTAATGCAAGAAGAAAGACCCATTACTTTTGAAAGTCGTCGAATCAAAGGAAAGTATTTACACAAAGTTATTTATGAGAAGGAAATGTTGGCAATACTACATGCACTTAAGAAATGATGACCTACCTAATGCAAATACACTTCAAGGTAAAAATAGATCATGATAGTCTTAAATAATTTTTAGAACAAAGATTATCTTCAGAAGAGAAGCAAAAATGGGTCACAAAGATGTTGGGTTATGACTTTGAAATCATCTACAAAAAAGGGAAGAAAAATGTTGTGGCAAATACAGTCTCAAGAAAGGATGAGGATGTGGAAGCATTGCTTTGTGCCATTTCTATTATCCAGCCAGATTAGATAAACGAAGCAAGGGATGAATGGAAAAATAACGAAGAAGTGTGGGCGCTCATTCAAAAGTTACAACAAGATCCCAGTACATCTGATAAATTTAGCTGGAAAAATGACTCATTATGGTACAAAGATCGCTTATACCTATGTCAAAATTCCCAACTCAAACAAAAGATTCGTATTGAATTATGCGTATATCCCTTAGGAGGGCACTCAAGATTTTTAAAGGCTTACCACAGGGTTAAGAAGGATTTTTTTGGGATGGACTTAAATCTGATATTCAAAAGTTTGTGGTAGAATGTTTGGTTTTCCAACAAAATAAAGTTGAAACAATTAAGACCTCGAGTCTATTACAACCTTTATCCATTGCAAGTCAATGTTGGGAGGAGGTTTCAATGGATTTTATCACAGGTTTACCCAAGTCCAAAGGAAAAAGTGTCATCATGGTGGTAGTTGATAGACTTACCATGTATGCACACTTTTGTGAATTATCTCATCCATTTAAAGCCAGTACAGTTTCTACTTCATTTATGGAAACAGTTCAAAGCTACATGGAAACCCAAAGATTATTGTAAGTGATAGAGATCCCATTTTCATTGGAAATTTTTCGACATAATTATTTTCTTGTCTTGGTTCCCAGTTAGGTCATAGCTCATCTTATCATCCTCAGTTTGATAGGAAAACTGAGATAGTAATCAAATGTTTGGAGGGATATCTTCATTGCTTTGTATCTAATAAACAGACACAATGGGTCAAATGGTTTCCTCTGGAAGAATGGTGGTATAACACTTCCTTCCATACGGCAGCAAAAATGACACCATTTATGGCACTTTATGAATATCACACACTGTCCATCACATCATATTTAAGAGAAATTTCTAAGGTTCAAGCAATGGAAGATCACATCAGGCATCAACAACAAGTTCTCCAACTCTTAAAGGATAACCTAACTTTGGCACAGAATAGAATGAAACAACATGCTAGTCAACATCATAGCGAAAGAAGTTTTGATGTAGGTGACTGGGTATTTCTACGGCTACAACCATATAAACAAATATCCCTCAAGCAAGCTAAGAAGGATAATAAATTATCACCAAAGTATTATGGTCCGTATAAGGCGTTGCAAAAGATTGGTGCTATGGCATACAAATTGGAGCTTCCTGCAACTTTCTGAGCACACCTAGTTTTCCATGTTTCATGCTTAAACAAGGTTATTGGTGACAAGCTCCCAGTTCAAACAATATTGCTAAAACTTGAAGAGGAAGGAAAAAGCATATTGGAACCTAAAGCAGTCACAAAAACAAGAATTCGACAACTACAAAATTGACCAATTTCGGAGTATCTCGTCAAGTGGAAGAACTTACCTGTTGATGATTCCACATGGGAGGATGATAATTTTATACAGAAGCATCCAGAACTATTCAAGCGCTGAGAACAAGAATTTTTTGAAGGGGAGGGGCATGTTACGTCCCTATAATACTAGTGATTCCCTCATTACTATTGTCATTGAAACCCTTATCGTTATTGTTGTGCCCCTATTGTCCCCATTGTGCCCCATAGGAGCCCACTATTGTTATTGTTGTGCCCTTATATTATTATTGTTATGTCAACTTTGATTATATTGTGACTCCTTAGATTCCTATATGTAGAAAGGAGGTTTTATCATTTGTATCATCCAAGAATTATTCATTTGTGTAAAGTCAAGGAGGTTCCCCCCTCGAAGAGGATGATTTCTAAGGCATTGATCTATATTTTCTATATTTTGTGAGATGGTTTCATAAAAAATGTCCTCATAGGTACTTTAAAGGATAACATCCAACATGGGGTTCACCTTTGGGAACCTAAGTCATTGGAGAATGCATTCAGGGTGAGAAGGAAAGTTGAAAGAAAAATAATGGAAATAAGGAGGCATACCCCTCACAACTATAAATATGGAAATATTTCAACTCCTAGATTCCCATAACCTATGAGCAACACCACACCAACTGGAGGAAAAAAAGAGAAAAATATGTTTGTTACAGTTATGATATAAAATACACTAAAGGTCATAAGTGTGCTGAGAAGAAATTATTTTACTAGATTGTGAAGAGGAGGAAGAAGAGGAACAAGAAACATCAAAATAAGAAGATATACAATAGGAACCAACTCCAAGGGATGAAAAAGAAGAAATGAATATGACCATATCTTGTAATTCATTGGTGGTAATTACTACTCCTTACACTCTTAAGATACAAGGATATATCAAGAAGAAAAATGTAATGATAATGATTGATTCATGTAGTAATCACAATTTTATTCACTGTAATATAGCCCAAGAATTTGAGATACTTTCTATATCCAACTCTAGAGTGTCAAGTGATAGTTTCAAATGGAGGAACTATAAATTACTCAGGGAAGAACCATAATATCAATATAACTATGGGAAAATGTGAATTGAATAGTCCAATGCTTTCCATACCAATGGGTGGTGTGGATGTTGTATTAGGATTCTAATGGTTACAATCTTTAGGGATGATAACTTCTATTTTTCAAGAATGTTTCTTGAATTGTTTCTTAGAAGGAAAGGAAATTGAATTAAGGGGTATCATAGGGAAACATGGGTAGATAATAAACTCTAGTGTGATGAAAAATCTTTTGAATAAGGAGCAACGAAGGGCCATTGCCCAATTGTGTTCACTAGATGTTCAAACATCTAAGTCATCTATTCTCCAGATATCCAAAGAGTCCTTGAGAATAATTCCAAGGTATCTAAGACTCCTAAAGGTCTCCCACCTATTTGCAATCATGATCATGCCATTCACTTGATTCCAAAAAGTGTTCCTCTAAACATTAGACCTTACAAATATCCTTATACCCAAAAGAGTGAAGTTGAACGTATGGTTACATAAATGCTAGAGGAAGGTATAATTCAACCCAACCAAAGTTCTTTATCTTCTTCAATAGTATTGGTGCACAAGATGGATGGATCATAGCATATGTTTATAGATTAGAGAGAACTCAACAAAGTCACTATTAAAGTTAAGTTTCCCATCCCTGTTATTGATCAATTATTGGATGAACTACAGGGAGCATCATACTTTACGAAGATGGATCTTTATTCAATATATCATCAAATTAGAATGAAGACATAAGACATTACAAAAAAAACATTTATACCTCGTGAAGGTCATTATGAATTGTTGGTCATTACTTTTGGCCTTACTAATGCATTTTCCACATTTCAAGGTTTGATGAATTCCACTTTCAAACCCTTCCTTAGAAAATTTGTGTTAGTTTTTTAATTATTATATACTAATCTATAGCAAGCCTTGGAAATTTTTAGTTCAACATGTTGGTAGGGTGCTCAAAATATTGAAGAAGAAATAATTGTATGTAAAATCCTCCAAATATTTCTTTGGGGTATAGGAAGTGGCCTATATTGTATCCCATGAGGGTGTTAAGCTAGACCCTAACAAAATTAAGTCCATAAAGGAACGGGAAATCCCCAAAAAATGAAGGCATGTTTAGAGATTTCTCAGTCTGATAGGGTATTATCGCAATCTTGTTAAGAGTTATGGGAATATAGTAGCACCTCTAACAACATTATTGAAGAAAAATGCATTTTTTTGGACTCTGGAAGAAGCGAAGACCCCTGAACATTTTAAAGAGGCAATATGCTAAGCTCTGTGATCCAGATTTAAACATGAACGCAACAAATTATAGAGATAACCATAAACATAGAGATGTAGCGGAAATAATACTTCATTTCATTAATGTAAAATACTGAAATATGCTTACAAACAACAATGGAAATAAACCAGCTAGGGCGATGGTAGCTTATCTCTGAGAAGAGATGTGCCACCTACATGTCTCTGAATTGTGTTACAATGAGGACCGAAGGCCTATTTATTGTTGAGAAACAATGGAAAATGCTAAACATCCAGAAACATAACCCTAGAAGATGAAACACCAAACTGTGGGCCCCGTTTGGGTAAATTGGTACATCAACTTCCCGGGGTCGTAACTTTGGCATACGATCTTTGTTTTGATGTGCAAAATATCTCGCTAGAAATATCTATCTAAGAACTACAAAATACGTCGTTTAGGGCCTCAAAACAGCTCTGGATGTTTAGGACCTGAAAAACTGCTAAAAATAGTAAACTGTGCTACAATTAAGGAAACTGAAAAGCTGAAAGAAACAATGGTGGGGGTCCAAGTGGACTTGGCAGGTGGCCACCAATATCCACCTGGATCATTCCTCCCCCCTTAGGAAGCAATGGTCCCCATTGTGTTGAGTTCCTCCATGAGGTGAGGAAACTTCTGTTGAACTTGGTCCTTGGTGAGCCACTTGCCCTGGTGAAGGAGTTGGCTTGCTTTGACAACTCGATATAGTTGGATATTATGTTGGTGAGAGTCTTGATCTGTGTGTCCATGATCCGATTAGTTTCCACTTTTTCCATGCAATTTGGATTTTACTCTATGGGTGTGAGTTGTTCTACAATGTTAGATGTGTCTAGTAATGGTGGAAAGTATGGACGAAGGCGGTCCACTTTGAACACTGGATGCAGGCCAAGGAATGGGGGAATTTTGAGTTCAAATGCATTGTCTCCCACAGCCTTAGTAATGGTGTAAGGACCATATCGGAGTGGTCTAAGTTTTCGATATGCTCTGGTAAGGCGTTCCTTTTGCAAATGCAACCAGACTTTGTCGCCCACCTGAAACTTGTGTGGAACCCGATGTTGATCATGTCACTGCTTGTACTTGGCATTTGATTTCTCCAGAATGTCATGTAACTATTGGAGAATATGTTGGATGTGCTCAATGAAGTTGTTTTCCTTATCTGTTTTGGACTGGACATAAGACGAATCTACGTGAGTAGCTGCAAATGGCACGGCCACATCAATGGGACATAGTGGTTGGAATCCCAGGCCCACCTGAAAATGGTTGTGGCCAATTGAGATGTGGAGATCCCGATTGTAGCTGTGTTGAACATAAGGGAGGCTCTCGTCCCATGTGCATGGATGCTTTGAGTTGTACATGCACAGAATGTGTACAATCATCCTGTTGACAACCTCTATCTAGACATTAGTTTGAGGATGGAAGGTTGGCCATTAGTTTGGTGTCCAGCATCAACTAGAGACTGGACAAAAATTTACTGAGGAACGTGCTATCCCTATCTGAGATGATAGACTGTGGGATCCCAAAGTGTATCCACACTCATTCAAAGAAGAGTTTAGAAGTGGCTTCTGTTGTGATATTCTTCTTGCACGCTGCCATAATGGCCATCTTTAAGAACTTGTTGACGACCACAAAAACACAGTCATTTCCATGCTTAGTGGAAGGAAGGCCTGACATGTAATCCATGGAGATGGATTCCCAAGGTCGATTATGTTGGAAATAATACTGAGAGGGGGGGGGGGTGAATCAGTATTATCAAATCAATATAAATTTTTCATTTCCGTATTCAGATTCATATACACTACTTCAATTAATGTGTATAGTTGGAAATAATACTGAGAGGGGGGGGGGGGGAATCAGTATTATCAAATCAATATAAATTTTTCATTTTCGTATTCAGATTCATATACACAACTATGTGTAATGCAACAAGCGTATATACAATAAACTTATGATTCAGTTAGTTGATCCTTAATGAGTGCATCACAACATTATTAACCATATGAACAGTAAACAGGAGTAGTAAAACAGAACAAATCATCACACATAAGCAACACACATGAACACCAAGATGTAAGGTGGAAACCCAATGTGGGTGAAAACCACCTACTTCAATTTGTCTCTATCTTCTTTTAATAAGAAACTTCTTTTTACAATGGTTCTGTGCTGGTGCAGTCTTGTACCAGTACGTAGACTTCTACCTATAGAAGGCTATAGCCTTCTCTCATTCTCTAGACTCTCCTGGAAGGGAGCTACAGCCCCTTTAGCTCTTGTACTAGCTGATGTACTAGTACATAGGTGCTGGCCTACAGAAGGCTACAACCTTCTCTTTTCTTCCAAGGACCACGTTTCATAAATTTTTAGACTGGATCCATAAATACAAAACAATCACCACTGCAATACAATCATCAACTATACCTGCATCATCAATCTCTGAATCACCCAATACTGAATCACTGAAACCCTATCATCAAAACATAGTTACTAGAACACAGACCAGAGCCCAGAACTCTGCAACAACCACTAGAACCAACAGCAACTTGAAATATCAAAACTCATAATGTATATGCTACTTGACCGTGTCGAACCAGCATGTATATGCCTTTTCACCAGAGATAACCCACGTATAGATCTGAAAATAATTACTTATACCTTCGCTACTATTTCAACTTCAGATATACCCAGAACATAAGATATAAAGGATAAGGCATGTGTCAGTATTCAGATCTATTCATGATCATACCATATAATGATAATGCACTGTAGTCTTCATGATCCTGATCCATCAACCTTTGTCAACCGCATAGGTGCCTCCTTGATTCAGATTGTGCAAAGCATCAAAAACCCATAACCAGCATACTAGATCTCACACTTCATCAAATATTCATCACTTGCACTTTCACCTCTCTTGGCCTAATGATCTTCTCCTTATATAGGTTTAGGCTTCTCTTAATACCATGGTCCAAAACCATGTAGAACCAATACCTTGGACCCAATACCTATGGTCAACACTTCAGACCAAATACCATGGACCAAATACCATAGACCAAATACCACAGACCAAAACTTAGTTTTCCAACATGTACGCGCCTTTCCTTCTATGAACCTGTGTGTGTACATATACGCATCTTCTGTTCTGCTCATCTGCGTGTATTTGCACTTTCATCAAGGTTAACCCACGTATAACTCTCTCTTGACCTGCTACACTATGATTTGTCATCTGAGTGAGTTGCCACCAAGGACAACACCTGTATCATACCTCTAAGTGAGTTGCCATCAAGGACAACACTTGTATCATAATGCCAATAGACTAAGGGTAGGCAATGGGGTATAAAGGCCTTGCTTCTTGATGGTCGATTTGGCAATGGCATAGGTAGTGCATGATCTGATGTACTTCCCGACATCGTGTCAAAGATTCGGACAATAGAAATACTTCTGCAGTACAACCACCATTTTCTCGACCCCGAAATGCCGAGCAGCCCAACTGTACTGTGCTTCCCAAATCATCTTGGCATGCTTGCTTCAAGGTTCACAAAGGTGACCTAGGTGGCATAACAGGGCATCCTGGAGGTGAAAATCTAGAACATGCTAATCCTCCAAGAGTATCTAGTATGTGTGGCTGAATTCTAGTTCGATTTTGTAGAGAAGTGGCCAATCAGAAGTGTCATTCCCATAAGAGTTGAGCACAGTGGTTAACGCCATGATCGGTGGTCGACTGAGGCAATCTGCAACATTATTGGTGTTGCCCTTCTTATACTTGATATCAAAGCGAACTGTTGCAGTATGTGGGACCATTTCTAATGCGACATTCTGCAATCCCTTGGTCTATATGAACTGTAGGGGTTGGTGTCTTGTGGGATACCTTTCCTTCCCAAATGTATGCTTTTATTGTCGGGTAGGCCGCACATGAATACATCTTTTGGTCAAATGATTTCCAGACTGTGTCTGAAAGTGTCTCACTGTGATATGCCACTGGATGCCCGTGTTGAGTAAGGACTGCCCCAATAGCATAGTCAGAGGCATCTGTCTCAACCTCAAATGGTTGTTGCAAGTCTGGTAATGCAAGAAATGGTGCCGTGCAGAGGCAATATTTCAACTCTATGAATGCCTTCTGTTGAGATTCAGACCAAAAGAATTTTTCTTTCACTCCTCCCTTGGTGACGTAACTCAAGGGCCAAGTGATATGAGAAAATCCCAACATGAACATGTGGTAGAAGTTGGAAAGACCTAGAAAGATCAAAGCTTTGTCAGAGTGGTTAGAGATGGAAAATCCTGAATGTCTTGGATATTCACTGGATCCACATGCACCCCTTGTTCATCAATAATGTATCCTAGATACTAAACCTAGATCATGCCAAAAGTGAATTTCTCCAAATTGGCACATAACTTGTATTGTCGCAGTGTTTGGAGAACCTATCAGATGTGGTGGAGGTGCTCTTCCCAACTCTAGCTAAAGATTAGGATTTCATCCAAGTATACCACTACAAATGAGTTTGCAAATGGTCACAAGATGTCATCCATTAGCCTCATGAAGGTTACAGGAGCATTTGTCAATCCTAAAGGCATAACCAACCATTTGAAAAATTCCCTCCTTGGCTTTGAAGGCAATCTTCCACACATCGGAGGGTTCGATTGGTACCTGGTGATATCCTGACTTCAAACTGATCTTGCTGAAATATTTTCCCCCCTTCAGTTGGTCCAGGATGTCATCAATCCATGGGATTGGGTTCCTATTACGGAAAGTGATCTTATTCAGTGCCCGATAGTCAATACAGAGTCTCCAAGTCCCATCCTTCTTTTCTACCAACACGATCGGGCTCCCATAGGGCAATGAATTCGGATAGATGTGACCTTTCTACAACAACTCCTAAATCTGCGACTTGATTTCCTCATTCTCCAGAACAAAGTGTCAATAGAATATTCCATTGGGTAGTGGTGCACTTGGGGTTAGATCGATGGAGTGGTTGACCTGACAGTGCTCAGGAACCCCTGCAGGGGAGGTGAAGATGTCCTTATACTCCTCGATGACCTTTCCATTTGTATTTGTTGTGCAGAGGGGCCCTGTGATGAGCCTCACAAATGGGTGATTATATGGGCTCATTTTACCTCCTAACCTAGTCAAATCAACCATTCTCTTAGCTTATTGTATGATTTTCGGATTATATTTATGCTTATAGAGTGAGTTGAGTTAGTTATTGTGCAATGTGGTCTAACATGTATTTAATGCAGATTATTAATGAGTTTCGAGGTCAAACTCAAGGATCAAATGGAAAAATGGTAGAAATAACTCGAAGTGGACAAAGGAGAAGAATTATAGGAGGGAATCCCCCTCATTTATTACTCCTCACTTCGAATTACCCTTCATTAAGCTCAGAGTACAAGCAGTCGAATCATGCACTAGAAGGCAGCCGAGCAAGTGGAGGATGACTGATGATTATCTCGAGTTTTGGGAGCCAAGCCTCCCTCATTTTAAGGAAGCTATTGGTAGCTTAATTTGTATAAGTAGAGGGGCCTAGAGCCTCACTAGGTTCGGATTTTTGTTGCATTTTTGCTTATAATCTGTGCTCAAACTTTGAGCTTATTATTTTTGTGACAGTTTCATGTAATCTTGCTATTGTTTTGAAAATAAAGATGGAATCCTTTTTGAGGTAGCACTGAGTTACCTCAGAGGGCTAAAGCTCTTGGTTAGGGCCCAATCCAAGTAGCCAAGCTCCTCTTTACTTGTATCTGTATGCTTTGTTTCAGTTGTAGATTAGTTTGTTGTTAGATGTATTTCTCTTATGGTTAAGAATAGGTTTCTTTTGATGATTTAGTAGTTTGCTTCCATTTGTGCTTTCTGTAGCAGGTTAAGTAGTGATTAAGAGAAGATTTAAAAGGCTTGCAATAGTGCCTTGGACTCTCTTCCTCCCTCTCGGACCATGATTTGAGGCAAAGACTCTCTTGCTGCCCCAAAAACACAGATTTTCCTCATTCATAGGACTTATAGTTTTTGCAACTTTTTAGTAGGTTAATAGTCTAGCTTTTCTTTGCTTTAGATCTTCTTCATCATGCTCACTTCTTTATTTGCAATATTATTCTTTCATGCTTTCCTTTCCTACAACATTTCTCAGCATTTCATTTCATAGATCATAGTTTAGACCATTTTTGTGCAAAACTCTGTTTTTCCTAAATGCATTCATTTCACTTGTTGCTTGATTTCCTTGGTTGACTGTTAGTTTCTATGCAACAGATCTCTTCCACTAGTACACTAGCTTATCAACAATCACACCCTCCATCTGATCCATGCCCTATAGGTCTCCAAAATCTCACCTCAATTCTGCCCTAGTTTCCTACATTTTTCCATAGAACTTCTTCCTCTATCCTTAAGCAAACCCAATCATCTTTCTCTCTCCTGGTGATTCATGGTAGACCCTAGGTGCCCTAACACCTCATTCCAACCTTCATCCACCTTTTCCACCCACTCTCACACCCTCAAAACAGTGAAAACTTCTCTTGGCCTCCTCCTATAGGCCTTTTGTAGATTCCATGTTTTCCTCTTGTGGATTTCCTATGTCCTCCTGTAGATTTTCCTGTAGGCTTTCTTTTGATGGCCGAGTGTGGGAAAAGCCTACAGAAGGCCATATGAGACCTCCTAGGACCCATCCACACCATCCTACATCATATCAAGTCCCAAAACCACCCTTCAATGCCACCTATTCGCTGCCACATTCACACACAATAAATTACATGCATGTCAAACTCACATACAAATACATAAAAATCCAAAAATATGTTCTTTGCTTATTTACTTCTAGAAATAGCATAGTTAGATGTTGTTTATTTCCTTGAGTAGGTAATGGCATTCCTTTCATGGTTTTCATAGTGTTTTTTGCAAAAGTAGAATTAGTTGGTTAATTGGGGTTTACTAGGTTTGCCTTACATTTCAAGTCTTTCTCCTTTCTACAGTTAGAATAGCATCTGTAGAGTAATCTTTCTTTCCTTTCATCACATATAGAGCTTCTTCTAGAATCCATAGAAGTTTTCTTGAGCTCCTAGTGATCTTGCGTCGACTAACCAAGTGACAACCTATAGTGAGAACTAGTACTTGTGCATACAACACCGATGCTTCCAAGTTTGTTACGAACTACCGGGTTGATAAGAGTAAAGTAGACAACCCAGGAGTTGCAGAATTATT
Organism: Pinus taeda; assembly: GCA_000404065.3. Classification (NCBI taxonomy): domain Eukaryota; kingdom Viridiplantae; phylum Streptophyta; class Pinopsida; order Pinales; family Pinaceae; genus Pinus; species Pinus taeda. The sequence goes on from APFE031427629.1 coordinate 23,970, forward strand.
GCTGCAATACTGGTGCTCATCACTTTTTGGTTTTGTTCCCGAGGAAGCGTCAAAGTATTATGTGATTACTACTTTCTTCTATTTCCTATTGCAACCTTCTGCTAATAGTTTCTTTGTTTCTGCAAAAGTAGACAAGTCATTTCTTTCCTTTCAGTTCTGCATTTCTTTGCTTTCCTCTTTGATTCTACAATTTCCATTTCAGCAAAAGTAGATTAGTCATTTCATTTCTTTCAGTTCTACATTTCCTTGCTTTCCTTTTCAATTCTGCAATTTCCATTCAGAAAGTTCATTTTAGCTAGTTGCAATTTGTTTTTTTCAATCAAAATTCCAGTTTCTGCAGGTACTATCAATGTGGAAAAAAAAGAAAAAACCACTCAAAAAGATTTCCTTTCATGCCTTGTAGGAATAGAGATAACCCAAGAAAATTTTTGCCCAACACCTCCACTGCTTCACACAACCAACCTTCTCTCTTCTTCGGTGGCTACAATCAAGAAGAACCCTTAGGTGAATAGCCAAACATATTTGAAGAGCCTATAGGGGAAGAAAAAGAAGAAAACATTCCTCTGGAGCCAATGGTGGAAAAGATAAATGCTAGGGGAAAGGAGAAAGAATAGAGGGTACCTTTCCCATTCGGGAGACTAATGGGGACACCAAAATGAAAAATATAAGTCCTTCAGCCCTACCTCACTTCCATGGCCTAACTACAGAATATTCTGACACCTTCTTGTTTGAGTTCACTATCATCTATCGAACTTATGACTATGCAGAAGATGAGCAAAAGTTGAAACTATTCCCTTCTACTGTCAAGGATGTAGCATTGTGTTGGTTCATGGGGTTACCTAGCAAAAACATCACAAAGCGTTGATGCAGCAAGCCTTTAAGAACAAATATCGGGACTATTATAGGGCAAAATATACTAAAGAAGAAATCTTTTGAATGACCATGGGAAGTGATGAGTCCCTAGAAGACTATGAAGAGAGGTTCCAACTTAATTACAAAAGGGCTGGGTGTACACTTAACCCCGAGTCTCTGAAGTTGGTCCTACTCAAGGGAATTCAGGAAAATCTTTTAGAAACCCTCCATCTACTGGCTGAGGGAGACATCTACCAACTATACTATGAAGACATAAATACTATTTTTAGAAACCATTCTAGAGCAGCTAGAAAGAAGGGTAGGGGGAGTCAACCCATAGCTAGTACCTCTTCCTCTAACTCATCCATTAAAGGAGAAATTGGAAACATGTTGGAAGACTTCAAGAATGAGATGCTGCAGTCTCTTGCCATGCAAATGGATACCTTACATATCAAAAGGAAATAAGAGGAAGCAGAGAGGGCTTTGGCCATTTTTTTCCCTAGATGCGCTAGGAGGCATCCCAAGAATGAATGCCCATTGAACTCTATAGAGGTTTGTTCAGTTTGTGAAGAGAATCGATCTACAGATAAGTTCCCTTCCTTTCCCGGACTTAAATCTATATATCAAGGGGTTGAGGGAGTCACTGAACAACTCTATTACATAAACCAAAGAAGGCTGCATGGACCTAGAACATACCAGCAGGGGATGCAAGGGACATCCCAAGCATACTACAACCCCAACCAAGTCACTTCCATACCTTCTTGGGGCTCTCCTGCTCATCCTTCCTGGTCCATGCCTCCTCCTTGGTCCCTCGCATCTTAATATCATGCCCAACCAGCCACCCATTCATTTCAAACCTTTGCTTAGCCACAACCTTAGTGGAATGCATCTCATCAGGGGTGGAGGCCCCAATACAACTATCTTCCCGCTCTTTTTCCTCCACCACCTGCCCAACCACAACCGTTACCTCCTGCTCCACCAAAGCAACCCCAAATGCTTGCCCAACCAAATTCGAACCCGAACAATAGACAGGCTCAACTAGTGTATAGTGGGGGACCATCATGCCCAACTTATGCTGTGGAGATTTAGGAAATTAACTTGCGATCTGGGAAAGTTCTCCCAAATAGCCAGCCTCCACCAAGGGAGGTTGAGGAAGATAAAGAGGAAAGTCAACCTAAAGCAATTCCACCCTTTCCTGAGAGACTATCCATGACAGTCCAGCCTACCCCAGAAGAAACTAAACTCATGGGATAATTGAAACATTTATGTGTGAAGATACCACTTCTCCAAGCCTTAAAAGATGTGCCTATCTACAATAGGTTGATCAAAGAGAAGTGCTTTAGGCATCCAGAAAAGCACAAGAGAGACGCCCCAACCATCAATGTCATGGGACAATTGTTCGACCTGATGTTAGGGGAGGTAATCTGTCCAAAATATTTGGACCCTAGAAGCCTAGTAATTGATGTCCACATCAATGGCACCATGATCCCACATACCTTGATTGATTTGGGAGCTGCCATTAATGTGATGAAAAAGGACACAATGCTCAAACTTAACCTCTAGGGCTCCTTGAGGAAGACCACGACCATGCTACAGTTAGCAGACCGCTCCACTGTGACCCCTGAGGGGATTGTGGAAGATGTGATGGTCTGCATTGATTCTTGGGAGTACCATGTTGATTTCTTAGTTCTCCAACCAAAGGCAAATGTCACTGGGCATCCTCTCATTCTGGGAAGACCCTAGTTGGCTATAGTTGATGCCTACATTAGCTGTCGAGCTGGGAACATGACCATAAAGAACGAGCACATGTCCAAGCAGTTAATCCTATATCCTCCTGCCTAACCCTTGCTAGAACATGATCTACCTCTTTGGTTGGAGGAGGAATATGAGGATGAAGTTTATTTTGCACCAGTTTGTGCATTAGAAATAACCATGGGGGAAACAACAAGATGAGGTGATATGATTGAAATTTGATTTAGAATCCACCTCCCAGTGTATCACCATTAGAGGACATAGTAAGAGAAATCCAAAACAACCCCTCAACTTATCTCTGTGTGTGCAACTCCAATTCTCTCCATGTTAAGAATATAGAGTTCAGCCCAGAAAGAACCTTGAAAATCTATCCATCCCTATCCACTTCCCAGGAGAAGGAACTGTGCAGCCTATTGAGAAAACATCTAGATGCCTTCAGCTAGAGTTATAAGGAGATGAAGGGAGTGCACCCTTCAGTATGTACTCATCATATATACATCAAGGAAGCTTGCAAACCAATCAGGCAACCTCAAAGGAGGATGCATCCAACACTTAAAGCTATTGTTAAGCAAGAACTACAGAAATTGCTTAATGCAAGATTCATCTATCCCATCTCTGACAGTGAATGGGTCTCTCCTTTGGTGCTAGTGCCAAAGAAAAATGGTAAGTGGAGAATCTGTGTCAACTATCGAGAATTGAATAAAGCCACTAAAAAGGACCATTTTCCTTTACCTTTCATAGATCAAGTGTTAGACGATTTGGTAGGGAAAAAGTTTTTCTCCTTCCTAGATGGGTTTAGTGGGTACAATCAGATTCAAATAAGCATGGAAGACCAAGATAAGACCACTTTCACTTTTCCTTGGGGTACTTTTCTATACCGAGAACTTCCTTTTGGTTTGTGCAACGCTCCAACCACTTTCCAAAGAGCGGTATTGAGTATATTTTCTGAATTAGTTCATGACGCAGTAGAGATATACATGGATGAATTTACTCTTTATGGTTCTAACTTTCAGGAAGCTTTATGTAACCTAGGAAACATTCTAGACAAGTGCATTGAGATGAATCTATCCCTCAGTCCAGAAAAATGTAAATTTTTTATGACTGAAGGGACAATGTTAGGTCATGCAATATCTCAGCAAGGACTGCAGTTGGACCCCAACAAAATTGCCATCATCCAAAGGGTCCCACCTCCTCAAAAGGTGAGAGATGTCAGAAGTATCATAGGCTTAGCTAGGTATTATAGGAGATTCATTAAATATTTCAACAAGCTAGCCTCTCCTTTGTTTGGCCTCTTAGGCAAATATGTTGAGTTCATATGGTCAAAAAATTGTCAAGAAGCCCTAGATACCTTGAAGAGAAAGTTAGTGACTGCCCTAATTCTTAGAGGCTCAAATGGGGCCCTACCTTTCCACATTCACGCAGATGCTTCAAACAAAGCAATAGGAGAAGCCTTAGGACAAATTTATGAAAAGTTACCTTATGCCATATACTTTATAAGCAAAAACTTGTCAAAGGCAGAGTTAAACTATACAGTGACCGAGAAGGAACTCCTAGCTGTCATACATTCCTTAAACAAATTCAAACATTATATCACAGGATATCAAAGCTTTGTGCACACTGATCATGATGCAATTAGATATTTAATGTCAGATGTAAATTCTCGCATTATTAGATGGTTGCTTTTACTGTAGCAATTTGATTTGACCATTATTGATAAGCTTGGTAAAGAAAATGTTGTTGTTGACTTTTTGTCTAGAATAAATTTGCCTGCAGGTCAAGAAGGAATGGTGGATGACCAAATGCCAGATGAACATATGTTTGATATCTCAATACTCTCTCCATGGTTTGCTGATATAGAAAACTACTTGGTTTTAGCACAGTTCCCACCACACCTGTCCTCAAAAGAGAAGAGCAAGAAAGTAAGGAAAAGCACCTCTTTCACCTGGATTGGGGGAAATCTCTTCAAACTTGGCCTAGAAAAAATCTTGAGAAGATGTTTCAGGGAGAAGGAAGTCTTCGACATCCTCTTGAACTATCCTGACGGGCCTTGTGGAGGTCATTTTGCAGTAAAAAGAACTGCCTTCAAGATATTGCAAGGAGGCTACTACTGACCCATTCTTCAACAGGATGTGAGGAGATATACCAGCCAATGTGATTGGTATCAGAGGATGGGGAAGCCTACTCCAAAGGATGAGATGCCCATCCAACCTCAAGTGACCTTTTAGCCATTTGAGAAGTGGGGCATGGACTTTGTGGGTCCTATCAACCCTCCTTCAAAGCAAAAACAATACGTCATTGTGTGCACCGATTACTTGACAAAGTGGGCAGAGACAAAAGCAATCAAAGTAGTGACAGAGGAAAAAGTAGCCGAGTTTTTGAGAAAAAACATATTCTACAAGTTCGGGTATCTAAGAGAGTTGGTCACAGATCAAGGTAGTCAGTTCACTTCCAATTTGATTGAAGACTTGCTCACAAATCATAAAATCAAGCATAGGAATTCCACCCCTTACCATCCACAAGCCAATGGGTAGGTGGAGGTAACTAACAAAGCATTAGAAGCGATCCTGACCAAGGTAGTGAGTAGCAGTAGAAAATACTGGGCAGACAGATTAGTTGAGGCCACTTGGGCCTACAACACAACATGGAAGACTACCACAGGGTTCACACCCTATGAACTGATCTATGGGAAGAAGGCTTTGCTATCAATGTAATTTGAGTTCAATACACTAAGGATGGCAGCTCCGCTGGACCTAGATCTTAGCCATGCATAGAAGGAGAGATTACTTCATCTCAATGGATTGGATGAATACATATTGCAAGCCCTTGAGAAGATGGTTGGGACCATACACTATGGAGAAATGCAATGACAATGGTTCAGTTCTGATCAAAACCATTGATGATGAAGCCATCTCCATGCTTGTCAATGGATATCAGTTGAAAGTTTACGAGAAACCCCTCTCAGTGTGAGAATTTATTGAAGATTTGAATAAAATAGTGATGGTAGTGGAGCATGTCTCAGCTTCCACTCCATCCACTCACTGAAGAAACAAAATCAAAAAAATAATAAGGACTCAAGTGAAAACCTCCATGAGGTGCTTGAATCCCATCATTGGGTTGAAAACCTCTTCTGAGGCGGCTCAGTGATGATAAAAAGAAAAAAAGAAAAAGAGAAAAATAAGATCCATGGGTGAAAACCTCCCTTGGAGGCACCCAAGGTAGGGAATTAGGGTGAAAATCTCTCTGAGGTGCCCTAGTTGTTTTCAAAAAAAGAGAAAAAGGAGAAAGAAAATGATTTTTTTTGTTGCATTGCAGGAGGATTACGGGGAGCCGAAGAAGGTGCCAAGGGTACCCTGTCATTCATACCAGCACCCATCTCATCTTCTCCACACTTTTCTCCATCATTTTTTGCATTTCTATCACCCCATTGTGCTTCTTTTCCAAAAACTGTGTTTTCTACAGGAGGCTCTGTGTTTTCTACAAGAGGCTCCTACAGGAATTACAGAGAGTCAGAAATGGATAAAAAAGGTAGTTTTAGGGACAGGGAAGCTTCATGAAGAACCTATAAACCCTCCTACAGTATTCAAACCTCCTTGCCATCACTTCCAAGCCTGCATCACACCCCAAGCATCATTTTTCTTCCTGTCCAAGAACAACACAAGAAAAAATAGTTTTTTAGTAAAAGAAAAAAAAAAACAAAAAATAAGAGAGGAAGCAGCACCATCCATCTTAGCTGAAACCTATCTACTACCTCTCCATCTTTATCTATACCTATGGCATCATCCTCAAGCTCCAGGCACAGGAAGAAGTTGAAGTTTCAAGGGGAGAAGCAACTACAGGAGCTCCTGTAGCAGTTGATCCCATCAAAACCCAACAACAGAAGTAGGAGAATGCACACATGAAGGTTGAGAAGGCACCTGAAGCTCAGACCCAGCTAGAGAAGAACCTGCACAAGACACAGCCACACATCAGCAAGTAGACAACATGCATCAAAAGAAATAAAGGCATGCAACAAAGAGAGAGCCATAACACCTGATCCAGGTGGATATTGGTGGCCACCTACCAAGTCCACCTGGACCCCCACCTCAACATTTTTAGTTTCCTTAATTATAGCGCAGTTTACTATTTTTAGCAGTTTTTCGGGTCCTGAACTTCCGGAGCTGTTTTGAGGCCCTAAACGACGTTTTTTGGGAAATCTTGCTCCGCGATTTCTTCAATATAAAATCATCTTTCTCATCGTAGTCCTCAGAGAGATCTTTCCGACGGGCTATCATGCGTGTAAAACGGAGATCGTATGCCAAAGTTACGACCCCGGGAAGTTGATGTACCAATTTACCCAAACGGGGGTACCAATTTACCCAAACGGGGCCCATAGTTTGGCGTTTCATCTTCTAGGGTTAGGTTCTGGAATGTTAAGGGTTTTCCATTGTTTCTCAACAATAAATAGGCCTTCGAGCCTCATTGTAAGACAGTTCAGAGGCATGTAGCCACACATCTCTTCTCAGAGATAAGCTACATCGCCCTAGCTGGTTTATTTCTATTTCTGGTTGTAAGCATATTTCAGTATTTTCCATTAATGACATGAAGTATTATTTCCGCTGCATCTTTGTGTATCTGGTTATCTCTGTATTTTATTG
>APFE031427636.1:0-15013 GCA_000404065.3 Pinus taeda
TTATCACATATCACAAAATATTAAAGCAGCTTTGAATTGCTTTATTCATAAATATCTGAATTGAAATTTGCGATTTGCAAGAATTGCGATTTACGATTTGCGAGATTTGTGATTCACTGCAATCACAAAAAATCGTTATTACATGAACATTCAAACCAATCGGAAATATCAGTGTGATGCGGCATTTTGATAAGACATAAAGAAAATCTTGTGTGAACCTTAATGTATAGTTAATGAGATTTAAGGGAATTTATTCGTTTAACGGCTCAAGGTGATATATATATTTCTTAGTTGTGTTTGAAATAAAAGCTTCATCCTTACGTGATTTCAGAATTTACTGTGTTAATCATGCTTTCGCTTGCATTTACCGCTCTGCGTTTTTATCCTATTTTCTCCATTTTCCTGAATTACAGGAAGTTTTCGAAGAACACAACACTCACACATTAGGGGAATTTTGATGTCTAAAATAGGCCTCCTAAGAAAAATGTACAACCAACATAAACTTTATAAGAACCAATATGATTCAAGATGATGATGTCAATCATGAGGGATGATTCACCATTTTTGGAGTAAAAAAGTAAAAATATTAAAAAATAACAAAATAATAAAACTACTTTTTCAACTTGTATTTTCAACATATCTCCCTAAGATTTTACTCAGATTTCGAGCAGGATTAATTGTTGGATGCAAAAATTTTATTCCTCATCCAAGGAGTACCCATGTTGCATACTTTAGATATACCATACTACACGAAAAATGAGAATACAAGAGAAAACGTGATTGCAATCACGTTTTTCATGTATTTCTCATTTTTCGTGTAGTGGGGTCCATCAAAAGTATGCAATATGGGTACTCCTTGGATGAGGAATCAAATTCTGCATCCAACGAGTGTTTCCGCTCAAAATTTGAGTAAACCCATAGGGAGATAATTTGAAAATACGTGTTGAATTTTTCTTTTTCTTTTTTCCCTCTAAAATTTTATGATGTGGTCTAATCTTATGTTATTATTTACACTATTATTTTATAATTTCCTCAGGAGGCCCATTTTAGACCTCAAAATTCCCCTAATGGAAAAGGTCATGAAAGGAAAAAAGACCGCAGAGGATACTGCCCGCTGAGCAGTCAGAAATGATGTCACTATTCTCTGATACCAATTGTAACAAAGATGGCAGAACTACGACTTGGGAAGAAATGCAAAATTTACTAGAGGGATAAAACCCAAGGCCCCTGGAAGTTAAGGCAACAACAGATTCCACAAAAGATCCATGACAAAGCTTTTATCGAGCATTTTCCCAAAGAGAATGAAGATGTAATGGACATTATGCAGAATTGGAGGTCTGGCTCCAACAAGTTTAAACGGGAGAAAACTGGTATGTACTCCATAGCACCTCTGTCAACCCCATACAATTTTGTATTTGCAATGTTGTGTAGGCTATTCGGAAAAGTTGATGCCACCAAATTTTCCATTGATGGGTTCCCTTGATTGATGCAATTGTAAATGCTACCATTTTGAACTGGAGTACCATTTTGTCAAAAAATATAGCCATGGCCATTAGAGAATACATGCATCGTAGAATTGTCTCCACTTGGGTTATCCCTCCCTTTTACATGAGTATGTATGTGATGGATACTATATGTTTTTTCTTGCATTTTCCAAACATGGGCTAGAAATGGAATTTAAAATATCATACACCCATTTTTATAAGATTTGTCATGGTGTCATGTTACCCATTTATCAAACCATTTTTTATAAGAAAGACCCCAGGCTTTCAAAGGAAGCAAAGATAGACATCTTGCCAGTGGCGAGATGGTTTGGTGAGGAATGGTTCACTTATATCAGAGTTTTCGGGAGTATTACTGCTCCCCATGTTCTGCCATACTATGTTCCGGATAAATTATTGGCACAGGAAATAGCTTATCACATAGTGGGTGATGGAATAACCAAAACCCTTAAGGAGTAGAAGAAAGCCATTTAGCCAACCTTCCCATTACAATCTGGCGCTTTCACATTTCATGATCTCGGGAATGCATCTAAAGAAATACAAAACATCACGACCCTAAACCTAGCTACCGTTCTAGGTAGAGAATATGACCCCAACCAGGTCGCTAAGAATTTTACTGCCATGGTCAAAGTCAGAAAATTTAGTCATGAGGAAGATCCGTTTGATGATTTATTTGAGCAAGCCGAGAGATTTTCACAGGTTTTTCACTTAGCTTCACTAAATCTAGACCGAGAGGACCTCGAAGAATTTCACATATACATAAATAACAGGCTCAAACAAATTGACCTATTACAAATTGAAGAAGTAAGAGAACCTACTCCTAGCATAAGCCTGGAGGAGAGGTCCATGCACAATTATGATGAATAATAACAAGAGAAGTCAACTCAGGGTTCTGAATACTCTGAACATGAATATGAGAATAGAGAAGGAAGCCCCGAGGTAGACCCTAAACAAGATACAAAAGAAGATCGTGAAGAAACGACCAAGAAGGTCTCAATTGAACAAGACATGGAGACTAGTCCCCTACAGGTTGAAATAGAAAAGACCCCAGTCATCAATCTGAAATATAAGTGGGAGAAATTTAATAAAAACTCCAAACAGAGATTTTTCTTGAAGGAACATGTAGATTATAGACTCCACAACACCCTCAATAGGTTGTAAATCTAGAAGCCACAATACAAGAAATTGTGACTACTCAAGACATTGAAGTCATCCTGGCACATCCAACTTCTGAAATTGTTTTGAAGGTTGAAGAAATACCACCCTTGGATATATTCTACAGTCCTACACATAAGGCTATAGTAAAAAGATAGAGAAAGAAAAGAAATTTGGATGTATCAACAACAACAACTCTTGAAAGTGAGCCAATGGAGATAGTGTGGAGAGACACCCCCATGGATCCATTAGACAACCTTACAAAGTTCTCACAATATGCAGGAGCTTATGCAACTGCAACAATTGATAAGGCAGTAGAGGTTCAACTGCTACCAAAGGAAAAGGAAGAAAGATTTCAATTACTTGAACAACAACTCGAGCAAGAAAGACAAAGCACCAATAAGCAGACGGAAATACAATTGTTACAACTTCAACAAATTTTTGAGCAAATGACAATACAACATCACACAGACATGGCAGTGAAGAACACACAAATTCACCAAATGCAAGCTATATTGGAAAAATTCAAAGGAAGTCCTCAAGTAAATGAATTTATCAAAGATGCACTTGAGTTAAATTATATTTTGTTACAACAACAAGAAATATTATGTTAAAGAATTTCAATGATAAAACCTTATTGTGAATCAAGTGACAAATTAAAATATCAAGTGATTGATCAAAGATTAGAATGTGAAGAGATAAACAAAAGAATTACATAATTCATTTCTTGGCGAGAATCTGAAGAAGGCAAGAAGGTCGATCTATCAAAGATCGAGGAGTCCCAAAAAGACATCTTATTTACTGATTGGGATATACAATTAAAACAAACAGAGAGGGAAACAACAAGAACAATGAGTACTACAAACAACATCATTGAGGTTGTCAACGAGAATCTCCACACTGCCAATCTTATTAGAGAATGCAGTCCAAAAGCTCTCCCAGATGTTAAGAAGTTGGCGAAACGGTGGAAGGAAATTGCCCAAACAAATGCAGAAGCAATCAAGCAACTATCTAAGCTTGATTGGGAAACATACTGGTGGTTTCTGGTAAAACCACATAGTCATTGGATGAATCTACGTTGTTTAACTAATTCTGCTCAAAAGATGGTGCCACCTCTTACTGATGTTTTATTCACAAGGCAACTAAGATCCAGAATTGGCCAACCTCCCTAGGTTAAGCCAATGATATACATTTGCGAGCTCAAGGAAAGAATGGCCGAATAGGACCATTCAATTTGCAAAAGCTTGTCATCGTTTATTTTTATTTTTAGTTTTTATTTTCACTTATTCTAAGGAAGGTTGTTAGAAACCTCCTTAGATTTTTATGTAATAATCTATTTTTAAGGCTTCTATTATAGTATTTAAACCCCTCATTCATTTAGAGAGAGGTCCAGGATTTTATCAAAAAACAATTACGAGACATTACACTTTTGTATTTTTGTGAAGGTTTTGATGAAATTATTCGAACATGATCTATTTTTTTGCATATCAAAGCATACTCTACTGAAATTGCACTTCTGTACTCTTAGAGTGTATTTGATTGGATGCAAGTGGATCAATATTGCTGAGCCCATGAACAGGACCTTTCATATATGGTACTTTATCTTATGATTGTGTTTTATTTATGCATTAGCAATACTCTTTCTTTGATTGTCTTATGTATGAAAAGCTGAGTTACAATTCTACATTATTGAGCTTTTGTATGATGTTTCAGCTTTGAATTCTTATTTGAATACATGAACAATTACTATATGTGATAAAGTTCTCTTAGTTGTTTTTTCTAACTGTTTAACCAGAACAATTATCTTTCACAATTTCATTTCTTTTAGCAGTTGAATAATCTTCTTTACCAGTTGCTTTGAGACATCTCTATAGATCACATATCTTAGTTTATTCCCAGGTATATTCATAGTAAGATAATGTTAGAATAAGATAGATGCATATGCTTATTGTTTATATTAGATCATTCTTAGTTGAATCATTCTTCATTATATCTTATATCACCCCAACAACATTATCAGATCAATCCTCTTTGGGAAATTGGTCCCATTATCCCCAGTCAAAGCCACTATACCAAATGGAAAAGGAGTTGCTTTTAAGGTTCGGACCGGGTGGTTATCCCCCCATGTTGTCGCAGTGAATTTCGAGGCTTCAACAGTGCCTTGAACCCAGAACTTGCACACAAAACTAGCCTACAATCCCACCTGACGAGCAAAATTGTCCACTAACGCCCATTTTTTGAAAAATTCAGTTGTATGGGGGCAGGTGACCAAGGGATGGGGCTATTCACCTGCCCCCGTCGGCCGACTACTAATGAATTAATACGTGGTCCCATGCGCGCCATAAAAAAAATCCTCTTTGCTTTATTCCCTCGCTGAGTGATTTTAATATAGGCACACTCCATCTGCTTGGCGATGAGGTCATATAATGGGCCATGTGGCCTGGGGCTGGCCCCTCTAAGGATTGGGCCCCTCTGCTTTCTGCTCATTGTCATGCGATGGGTCTTGTGACCTGGGGATGGCTCCCTATATGATACTCCACTAACGATTCTACTCCCGAGGCTTGTGTTGTGGGTTGTGACCACAAGGCTGGGGCTAAGTGCTAGCCCATGGTCCCACCCCATGGTTATGTGGGCACGAGGACCAGGGTTTGGGCTTAGCCCCGACCCAATGCCAATGGTGAATGTGCTCTATTTTAAATCAAGCTTGGAGCCTATACATGTTAAGAAACATTGTGTTTGGCGCATTGGTAGAGACTCTTGGTGCTTAGTGCTTGGTCATAGGTTCAATTCTTGTGGATAGCTTGGCCCCTTCATAAATTTTTAATGCACAGTCTGGAGACCACGTGGCAGCGAACTAATTGGCCCATGTGGCTCTCCCCCATTGGTCCAAGTCAAATACATAGTTAACCCAAATATTAATCAAAAAATTTGAACCACCACTATATGAAAAAATTATGAGACAATAAAATTATGAATTTTTGGACCAATCAAGAGTGGCCAAGTGGTAGCCTGCCATTGACCCAAAATGCACAGTCACCCTATCAATTCTGCAAATTTTTGCATAATTGAGAATTCAATCAAAACACGATATCGGGAGCATATGATATTAGTTTTGGGTGAAACAAGTTGCGTTGGATTCATACCATCGAGATCTTTGTACTGGTATAGGTTTCGAGCACTTTTGAACATTTTGAGTTTTGAGCACTAAACTGGTCCCTTGGATCATTAGTCATGGCCTAGTGCATGACACATGAAGAAGTGAATATAATGTTCATCATCAATTACCCTTGACCAGGGAGATAATTCTCATTCCCTCTTGATCATGGAATAGATATTTTCTCCTTATTAAACATTTAAGGATACTTCTTACTCCCTCTCTAACATAGAGGAGATTCCTTACTTCCTTTCAACTAGGAATACATAACAACATGTTATTTAGCGCATCTTCATCAATATATCAACTAGTAGTTATTCATGGAGATATTCAAGTAGTAGCAACATTGCTCCTCCCATTTTTCATCTCATCATATTTAGATTTTGTATTGGAGCCAAACTTTCTTTACTCTATGACAAGGTCCAGGACATCAACCTTTCATATGAATTACCTCTAGTTATCATCAAAAAATGCATTATGTTGAACCAATCAGAGTAGAGCTAGACATATCTCCCTGAAATCCTGAAAGTGATCTTCATTGTCATTAAAACATAAATGATCAGGTTATCTTCTTGTACTGCTACCTTTTAGTCTGAAGATGATGTAAACATCTTGACCACATAATCCTTCAAGGATAATCAAATCCATCCACTCAATACATGTATTTAATGAATTGATTTCAAAACAAATAGTTGTATATGCATTTGTCTCAACTACCATTATGCATTTTTGCAACATTCTTCCAGGTAGAAAAACCATATACCAATTAGATAGCTAATGACAAAACATTAATATCATAATTACCTCAACATTATAGCCTTTTGTTAAGATATCATATTATTCCTACTTGTTTCCTTTAACATCCTTCCACATATTGTGAAATAAATCCTTCTCCATGATTTTCACTTTTCAATCAAGTTCCCATGGAATGAACTAATCAACGAGCTACAATATCTTCCTGCTTGGAGTTGTCTTTGTCAACTCTCTCTCTTTCTGTAGGATACCATATATGATGTTGATAATAAAATGAATTCTCCTTCTAGCCTCTTCACATGCTTTTGTAGTATGTCCCACCAGGGATCTAAGTCATATCCCAAGCAGATCAATATCAAAGTTGTCAAATTATAATAGCCTCTTATATAAGGTGTCAAATTATGCTATTTTCTCCCTCTGAAGTCAACATTATTTTGCATGTTCTATCTCCATATTGCAACACGGTTTTGCTTCATATTTCAAACATCAATGTGTTTTTGGAATGAAATCATTTGTTGGAATATTCAACATCATGCCCATCAAGGTCCTTACAGTTCCCTCTTTCCATCATGCTTATTATTTTCAAGGAGTCCTCATCAAGCACAAGTGTAACTTAGCTTCTTTATTCCATCCTTTTCATCTTGCTTTCATAATATTGTGCGTACAATTCCAGCAAGTACAACCAAGCAAAATATACAAAGACAAAAGCATGACATCAATTTTTTCAATCTAGGGTTTCCATGGTTTCTCAAAGGATAGACTTCTAGGATTCTAGTTACAAACCCTATATTTCTTGATATGACCCTTATTAGGGTTTTATCAATCCTAGGGTTTTGATTTAAATTCAACCCTTTCTAGGATTGTTCCACATACCCTAGATTCTTCCTGCAAACCCTAGATACTATTTCCTGAGAGTCAAGGATTCCTAAAGATGGAACAATTAGATAGGGTTCCTTCACTAGAGTTTTCCAATTCAAATCTCATCTTAGATACCAAAAACTATCAAATATTACAAACCCTAGATTCCTTTCAATCATTAGGGTCCATCATGCAAAACTTCTACAAGTATGCTAGAAAAAATTAATGCCTTTCATACTTGGACCATTTTTCATCATACCTGGTCTTCACATCAGCATGGCATAGTACCTGTCATGCCTAAGAAATAGGTCCTTTTTCCTTTCACAATGGAAGAAATTAGTTAGGGTTCCCATCTCTAGGGTTTCTGCTTTCATTCCACACATTGCTAGGGTTTTCAAACCCTAGATGTCAAGACCTGTCACTGACAAATTTTAACATTCTACAACCACACACAAGAGTTAGTTGTAAAACCCTAGATTTCAAGGTCTTCAATTTATGTTATGCAAATTCTATGCCATATCTTCACAATATACAAACCCTAGAAACCTCATCATTATTATAAAACCCTAACATCCTTTAGCCAGACCATCTAGAGATCTTTACACAGAACAAAATGCATGCAACAGCCATACATACCTATGTAACTTTACCTCTTTCTTTGCAAGGATTCGACTCTTCTTCAAGTCCAATTAATCTTGTTCATTACAACAGAGATCCATAATTCATTTCAACTTCAGTTTCCTATATCTTCTTTCAGCGGAGATATATTCAAACTTTGATCCATGGAAATTTCTTCAAGATCATTCACTTGTTGCTCCATTAAGGGTCAAACCTTTAACCTAGGCTGCTTAAGATTGGCCTAAAGTTAGTTTAGCATGTTAGTATAAGTATCTTCATCCCTCCGTCAAAGATCAAATTCTCTTGTTGCATTGCATATTAGGTGTCTCTCTTAGTCAGCTACATTCCATTAGGAGCATGGATCATCTAACGGTAGTGGCTTGCTGTAAATTTCCCCTCATGCCCTTTACTTGCTGCCCCATTTACATTCATCAAGATCATCTGCAGTCATTTTTTGTCTTTAAATCTGCAAGAGTCATTTTTAGGGTTTCAGTTTCATTAGGTCTAGGGTTTCGTCAAAAAGGTCTTCAAAATGTTCAATAACGGTCAGCAGGTGCATGAGGAGGTTGAATAAAGTTCCAGTACCAATAAATTTCATAATCACTTTCTCATAAATGTATTTTTCCTCAAAACCCTGTTTTGAGGAAAAACAGAGTATTTTAGGTTTTTGTTGTATAAATTCATGTAATTTCAGTTCTCTTGTATGTCAATCACTTCAGTGGCAACCCTTGTCACCTTTCCAAGCTTCAACAGCTCCATCCCTTGCAAGGCAAACAAAAAATCAAGTCATTCAATTCTTCAAAGGCACAAATAAAGTAAACTGCCCCAAAAAACATAGATGAAAAAGTAAGTCACATTGCAAAATCAAAAGCTCTTGGGTTTTATGAAGGAAAAATCAAAAGCTCTTGTATATGAATCATCTTTACAATTCAAAAAGCTCATGTGCACTCAAAGAGGAAAGATTGAGCAAAGTGAAGGTCGTGTTGGAGAAAGGAAGCAAAATCACAGCAAAGAGTTCCAGTTTTGGAGGCGCGGCGCATTTGGTGAGAGGCACGGCGCATTGGGCCGCCCTCCACAGTGTTAAATTTATACTGGTGTGGCGCATACAAGAGGCATGACTCGTTGGGTTTGTGGCATGGTGCATAGAGCTGCCAAGCCTGATTTCATCATAAACTCCCTCAAACTTCCAAAATTACTCAATCTTATGGTGTGCAAGTAAGTCAAGCCCTTTTCCTTGCTAGTGAAAGAGTTTGTCTTAAAAATTTATGGTAGTTTAGTGTGAAAAAACTCAAACCCTACCTCTTTGTAATTTTCAAACAATAATTGCCTAGGGTTTGCATTTGTGATTTTGCTTCCAATTTCACTCCACCACTCTCTTTCTCTTTGACTCCTCCATTTATTTTCCAATTCATCCACTCATTCCCTAACTCCCATATTCCTAAAAAATCATTCACCCCTATCCCCAATTCCCATTTTCCCAAATCCTAAACTACAAAATCCCCAAACCCTAATTTCTATCCCTAAGCTTACATACTATTCCCTAACCCCCTATTTCACAAAAAACCTATCATAACATTCCCAAAACCCCTCATACCCTCTCCATCCACAATCCCTCATACATTCTTACCCTTGGTGGCTGAAAACTAAAAACACCATAAAAATCTTCATACTCATTAAGAAAACTCACACACTAGCAAACATGGAGTATGATCCTTCATATGACCGAGATGAAGAGACACACAGTGACTCTCCTACAGAAATACATGCACTAAGGAGGCCTCACAAGGGTGGCAAACATATATGAGAGGAGCCTACTACACTTGTCGAGTTGCAGGCCTGCCCTCTTGCTATCACATGCTTCCAACACCAATCCCATTATCAGTTCTATGATATGGTTGCTAAAGTCTAGTATCATCATGAGTTGGCCCAGTTGTTTGTGCTTCATCTACATAATAGCCAAACCACTCTAGCTGGTGTGACATTCACCTTAACATCAGAGTCTATTTCTCTAGCAACCGACATTCGTAATATCGGAGAGCAGTGGAATAAAAGGCAACAAATTGACAGTGAACATTATGAGCCATACATCAAGCCCGGTAATTTGAGACAACTCCGCAGAGTTTTTCCCTTTCGGTACCTAAAAGATTCATATGCTCCCTTGATTAAACTTATAATGAAATATTTCAGCTACGAGGGCCGGTTTTCTCGCATATATGCCTATCATATCAAATTTTTGATGCACTTTACCAGGGTGAGAATGATGAATCTCCCCTACTTCATGTGCCGAAATATTGAGAAGATGACCACCCTAGTACAACAAAAGACTCCTCAACAGAAATTTAATAGTATATATCATTTTGCTCTCATTAAAATTGTGGTCATGCATCAGCTTGGTTTGCAGGGCATCTCATGGGAGGATTTCATTTCTCATGAGTTCTTCACAACTCCTCAGGGACCTCCAGAGGCTTTTCATGAGATAGGTGGACCTTCACATCAGCAGGAGGGTCATGAGACACAAACCTCTAGTGTGCCGGTGTTTGTCACCTATCAAAAGGGCACTAGGCAGTTGTTTGCAGCAACAAAGTGAGTATTATCTCCACCCGGGATGGAAGGGGTCTCGCTTCCTTCATCAGCATAGCAGGTTCAGGACAAGGGCAAGAGGCCATTACATGATGAGGGGCCTTCAGGTGAGCAAGAGACCAATTTCATTCTCATTCAGAATGATGACACTGATTTGGGCCCACAAAGCTCAAAGATCAAGGAGGTCATCCAAGAGCAACAGGCAGACATCAATGCTTTGTCCCTCAACATAGAAAGAGCTAAGTGGATAATAAAGTACCTAGAGCAAAGAAACAAGTAGCTAGAGGACCAACAAACCATTATGGAGTTGCAAAACATACGAGAAAACCGCTAAGATGCCAAGAAGAGGAAAGTGAAGCTCATATCACTTGAGCAAGAAATTAATGCGGATCGAGAATCATGGCTTGAGAGAGTGAACATCCACTTAGAAAGGTTGCTAGAGAAGGCTAACAGGGAGAAAGCAATGTTGAGGCATATGGCCTACCATTACATGGCGAGGAATAAAAGTTGCAAGGCAAGAATCAGAAGCTTGAAAGCAAAGTTGAAGAGGGCATCGAGGAGGCGAAAGGAGCAAGATAGACTTCAGATATTGGCTGAGGCTTCCTTGGTCGAACACAGCAGCTAATGGAGAACACTCAGCCCAAATTTCAAAAAAATTGGTTTTTTCATTTTTGGAATTTTTGGGCTAAAACACAGAATTTTTTGCCCAATGCGTCGCGCCACCTGGCGCTCGCTTTTGATGGAGGCCTCAAAATGAAGAAAACTCGGCATTTGTGGATTTGTCTTGGAAAAATATGCATGCCTACCAATGGCCAAGAAATTTTGACAAGTTTTGAGCCCCAAAAAAGGTCAAAAACACCCTAAAATTGACCTTTCTGCCTCTATTTGGACACACAGGAAGCAGTGTTGGGAAAACTCAGTTTTGGAGGGGAAAATGGAGGCCAAATTCAAAAATTCCACTTGTTCTGGAAAGTAGATAGGTAGAAATTTCCAACAAGCACACTTAGAGAAGATTTGGACACCAGGAAGGCCTCCACAAGTGGCTTCAAACAGGCGCTATGCATAGGGAAATCAGCGCAGCGCATTGGGGAAATTTTGCTCAGTTTGACCAAGTATACTCTGTTTTTCGCCTAGTTACTTGACAGTTTGACTTTTCTCCTTCTTAATGTCAAACGTGTGATGTAATTTAATGTAAATTGATGGATCTTGATGTAATTATGTCAAATTTTCACTCATGGAGGTAGATTCATCTATCAAAAAGTAGTTTGCAACTAAATGAATCAATTCGCTTGTTTCTAGAGGCAAGCTGTTCCACTGCCTAATTTTTGGTTCTCAATTTAGAATTATTTGGAACAGCTCCTAAACTTATGAGCTCAACCCCTAGAGGCTAGGATGAGTTATGGTTTGTCTATATCTTGTGATTTTTCAGTCATTAGCATGGTTGGACTTTTGAGAAAGCTTGGTACTTCATTGTATACCATATAGAGCAGTTTTGGCTAAGGAATAGACTAGGGTTTGCAACAATATTTGGGATTCATGTGGCATCTTGCTTTGGTATTATGCTTTCCTTTGTAATTGTGAGTTCACTTATGTTTTATGTATGCCATTATCTATCTTTCTTCTTCTTAACTAATAAAAACAAGGATATAGGTAGAATCCATTGAAATTGGAGTGCTCTACCTAGGGTTTGCTTAGTTCTTGATGTTTTTAGCTGTTTGAAGAGGATCCCTGAGGTTTTCTTACCCTCTTCAACTCCTCACTTATCTAAATCTCTTCGTCTCATTCAATTTGAATTGCCAAATTTTTTATCAGTTGCATACCTTGCCCCATAGAGATCTCTGCAAAACTGAGCCTCATTCCCCAGACCCAAATCTGCCTTTCCATCTGAGCCAACAAAAACATCATTAAATTCAATCAAACTCTTTTTCACACATACCTAGCCTAAGATCAGTCATCATATCATTCTTCTCAAGCCCTTATTGATCATACTTTGCTGAGATTGACAGGAGAGAGCCCTCTCCCGACCTGATAGGGCTAGCTACCAGGTTAAGTGTGGTTTGATGTTACCCTAGATCCTACCTTTCTCAGCCTGAGGTAGATTTAGGCACTAACATAGCCTAAGTTACCTAATATGTATAATATATTCAATGGTGTCCCGATATTGGCCTAAAGTTAGTTTACCTTAAGTTAACCTAATACGTACAATATAATCAATGCTAGTATTCGGTTTGTTTATGAGTGATGATGTTTTTTATTAACAAACAGAAGGAAAGGGAATCATCGGTATGATATGGCTTTAGAAAAGATGACCCTTTAAGTGTGACTGAAACGAGGGCTCAATTTAGCCACTATGAGGCTTGCTCCTACGTGAGGAGACTTCAAGAATAAACAAATAAAATGCAACCAGTCCTATGATGCAAAATAACACAAAGGAAACCTATTTTGTCAAAGATAAATATAGTCTCCCCTGTGGCCAAGAGCTAAAGTGCCTCTAATAGGAAGAGAAAGAACTAGTTTTGATTTTAGGATGAAAATTTACTTGCAAATCCCAAAGTAAATTGAAGATCTACAAATGTTTCTAGCACAAATGAAAATAGAGCAACCTTGATAGATAGCTACTAAGATGACCTTATTCACATACCTAAAATAATCTATATTATAAGTTCACTACAAATTTTGTATAAAGTGGAGGAAATCGTCTTCTCAACTTTATGCAAGACAATGCAAGAAGAATTTGTAAAGATAAATAAACAATTATCGATCTGTACAAAAAAATCCCCATAAACTCATTTCCAACTCTAATCTAACCCTACAAATTCATAAAAATAAGTTAACATATTAACATATCCTCACTAATTTTCAAGATGTATACAAGTATCGGTTCAAAACAATATCAAATAAATAAAAGGCAACCATAAAAATATATTCACAATATATTTTATTCATTTTATTGATGTTATATTTTATTCATGTTATATTTATATACATAATATTTACAAGCCATTTCACATGTTTTCAGCTTATGGGAATGCCATGTGAGGTCAAGACTAAATCAAGATTCGTCAACCAATTCAAAGGAGGGAGTTACCAAAACAAGGCACCACAACGATAAAAGTAATCATTATTTCAAATCACAAGTATGATGCACCAAAGTTCCATGCATTATGAAACTTTCAGAAGAGGTTGATCAAATAAAACCGTCGAGATCATTCAAATTCAAGAGGATGGAAGAAATGCAAAGTAAACCAAGGAAGACATTAACCAAATTTATATGGAGGATCCCCACTTATTTTTGAAAGACAAAACCAAAAATGGGGGGTTGTTGCTGTTACAACAGGTTACATAGACATATGTGATATCCCTCGCAGTAGTGTATAATGCAAATAGTTAGTGAACCACTGTTAAATATGATCCATTAATGTGATCCTAGTATAACGTGTGAGTCATCAAGTAATTAAGTCACGTGATGCTTCATGGTGTATTGAAATTGAATCATAGATCATACAAGTCGAGCCTCCGACAATTATGCAAACATAGAAACAACGAGTCATTATAAAGAGTAATCTTCAGAGCCTTGTGATAATGTAGAATCATGATGTTATCTTAGTACTACAAGCCATCGGTCGGTATTTGTAATGTGCCATTGTGTGAGTTACCATAGAGTGTGAGCCATTATTTGCATTAGATTCAGATAGAGACGTTTTCAAGAATGCCAGAAATAATATGATCTTCAAGCCTCCTTCTATCAACCTTAGCTCTAAAACCATGTTGAAAATCAGGAGGCTTTAGAATTAGATGAGATTTTCCTTTCTTTGATAACTTCTTGTGAAATTTGTCGGATTTTTAATTATTTAATGATGTTCTTCTTCATCAAACAATTATCACAACGTGAACATGAAGATCACAAGAAAACAAAGAGCACAAGATATAGGCTCCAAGCCAGGGAAAAACCCCTCCAAGGGGAAAACCTAGAAAATTATCTTCTTATAAGATAAAATCAAATGAGACATCTAAGACCCTTCCACCTTCTAGAAGCCAAGTCAAACCCTCCTTTTCATATTTTGACCTTCCTCTCTCTCTATGAAATTTCAGATTAGATGCTCCAAATTGTGTGTCCAAAATGCCCTCCAAATTTCTTCTATTAATACTTGTCCAGAGGGGTGTGAGCCTACATGACAGTGTCAAACCAGGCAGTAACTCCTCAAGCAAAATTGATTCGTATGTTTATTCCTTCATGTTGGTCTTCATTATATACATGAGGGAGAGACTATTCACTTCATCTCCCGATGACTGTTCATATTACTTATTTATTTATTTACATTATATTCACCCAATCCTAATGATTAGGTGTCAACATTCCCCCCCTTAATCTGAAGGGATGTTGGTGAGTCCA
>APFE031427637.1:1764-30117 GCA_000404065.3 Pinus taeda
GACAAATATCTTAGAACCTTTTCAACCACAACAACCTCTTTTATTTCTTCACCCAAATTTTTCATACAATTAAAAATCTCATCTATACGAAGGAAATAGTAGCCACACTTTCATCATTGTACATCCTGAGATTTTCATACTGAATTCTGAGGGTTTGAAGTTTTGCTCGTTTTACCTACTCATCCCCTTCATAGCTCAGCACATCTTGTCCCATATTTCTTTTGTGGTTTTATACTGGATAACCTTGATGAATTCTGAATGAGATGGACATCCTAATAGAGTGTTGACAGCCTTGGCATTTGTTTCAAACTGCTTCTTCTCAGCCGGATCTGTAGGAGTTGCTGATGGAAAAGTTACCCTGTATCTATGATATCCCAGACTTCTGTACCAAGAGATTGAAGATAGACAGTAACTCTTACCTTCCAATATACGAAATTTTTCCCATAAAAAATCGGTGGCGTGATTGATGCTTCCCTCTCGTAGTTGCTCATGATGAAAGATCTTCCTTCAAACGATCAAGCTTCTTCTGAAGGACCGGATCTGATACCAATTGTTGGAAATAACACTGAGAGGGGGGGTGAATCAGTATTATCAAATTCTTTTCAATATATCTTCTAAATTTATACTTTAATTTATTCTTCAGATATTGATCATTAGTTTGTATGTCATTACCATATAATAATGAACAAGAACAGGAAAAACAGATAATCACACCAAAGAACACCAGATATAAGGTGGAAACCCAATGTGGGTGAAAAACACCTGCTGCAATATGTCTCTATCTTCTTTCAATTAGAAACTTCTTTTACAATGATTTTGTACTGGTGCAGTCCTTTGCCAGTACGCACGCTGCAACCTGCAGAGAGCTACAACCCTCTCTCATTTTCCAGCTTCTCCTGGAAGGGAGCTACAACCCCCTTAGCTCTTGTACTATCTAAGATACTAGTACGTAGGTGCTGACCTACAGAAGGCTACTACCTTCTCTTTCTTCCAGGGACCACGTTTCATAAATTTTCAAACTGGATCCAAACCATCAAGTACATGTGCATCACCCAATCTCCTTTAAACAATTAACTTCTCAGAATGCAGTAACCAAAAAATATCACCAGTAACCAGCCACCAATTTAAACCCAGATCTACAGAAACAGGTAAAATACAGCTAAAATATATTTCAAGAAAAAGTTCTGCAACTTCACCGAAGGAAGCCTGCGGATATCCGCACTTCTGCTGTGAAGAGACTACGCAACTCCGCACCTGCTCCGCTGATTCAACTGCGCACCTCTGCACTTGTACCTTCTGCTACGCTGCGTTCCTCCGCACCTACGCCTTCTGCTGCGCTGCGTTCCTCCGCACCTGCGCCTTCTGTTGTGCTATGTTCCTCCACACCTGAGCTTTGGATCGCCTGCGGACCTCTGTATAGAGCCAAATTCTCAGTCCTCCAATGTGCCACAGACTGTCAGATCCACAGATCTGAACATGTGCCAAAGAGATCATGACCTATCAATAGATCTGCCTTACAATTTATAGATTTCTCTTTTATCTAGATCTAGCTTTTCAAACCGATCACCCAAAATTTTAGATCTTAAGATATTCAATTTTCAAGTACGTAGCCAAATGATCTCCTTTCCTTTTCATAGGCAAGCCCTTACTCAAACCATGGATCAAAACCATAGAAAACCAATACAAGGGATCCAAAACCTAGGTTTAATATTTTAGATGCCAAAACCACAGACCAAAACCATAGGATCAAAAACGTCGGACTAAATACCATGGACCAAACATAAGACGTGCGTTTTTCTCTGCATGAAAGTCCGTGCATTTTGGGTTTGCACCTTTTGTGCGGGAGGTCTGTGAACGTATCTGCACTTTGTGAATGGCGTGCCTGCGGGTCCACACCTTTTGAATCGTGTACCTGCAAACCCCTTATTTTCTTCCATTCTAAGTAGGCCGATCATCAATCTTTGCTACTGGCCTGTTGCACTATGATCTGTCATCTGTATGAGAGGGTTGCCATCAAGTACAACATATGTACCATAATGCGAACAGGGTTAGGGTCACATGGCATGGTCATATGGAAAAGAAAATGGGTTTGAGCACAAATCTCAAGGTCACATGAATAACGTCACATGGGCAATGTCAAAAAAGTTCTAAGCCCACATTAATAATAACAATAACATGTTTAGTTTTGAAGACCTACATTAAAGAGCAGGTGGATCTAGTTTGAAATATTAATAAATGTGGTCCATAAGAAGTTGAAGATGGTGGTGGGTGACTCCATTAAGGTTGGTGCTTGAATCAAGTTGAATCCTAAAAGAAGTCGAATCTTTCTTATCTCTAAGATTGGTGCCTCAATTAGGTTGTACCCTATAGCAAGTAGTTGCTTGCACATTTTCAAGGTTTGTGCCTCAATCAGGTTGTAGCCTACCACAAGTAGTTTCTTTCATATTTTGGGGATGGATGTGTAACACCCTCCTCCCACATTTACCCAAGCTAACTAGTCCACCGGGGTAAACACATGACAAAGAGTTACAAGAGCCCCAGGAGCTAATCCACCACTCTAGGTGCCCAACCCCTGAGTTAAGTTATCCTTTCATTGAACTAAACCCCCAATCTCTCCAATGAAAAGGCCTCCATGCAACTAAAACCCTCCTGTCACTCCCACAAGTTTGCAAGGGAGAGACTCTGGTCTTTTTCAACTAGTTTGGTGCCAGCAATTGTGAGATTTAAGCCATTTTTTTAGGGCTAGTCTCCAGACTACCCAAAACTTGATGAGACATTCCAAGACAATAAATGACACCAATACAATGCCTCTAACACAAAACTTGATCAAGGACTTGACCGAACCAAGCCTAACCATGACATACATTTCGCCGAACACATTGTGAACATGTAATCTATAGGCTATAAATGCATATCTGAACATAAGGGTCTGATACTTATCTGAAAATCACCAAGAAGGTCTAGTGCCTTCTCATAATAGCTGCAATAAAATATATTAGGACATGCATTCAATAGCCATTCATTTACCAATCAAAACATGTTAAGAGCCATAACCAAAGTCTATCATAAGACATGCTTATAAACAACATATCACCAATAGAATAAACATGATAAAACAACCATTAAAGACACATAATAACAAGTGAATTTACACATAGAACACAAGAGGAAATGAGATCTTATTAACATATGAAAAAGCCAACCAAATCAAGCACTTCCATGTACCACTCGACCATAGATTGGGCTGAACCAAATCTTTCTTTCATCCAATCATCCCCATGTCATATTCCAAGCATGAATGTGGCAATCACAATAGAATCAATCAAGGCTTCCTTAGGCTTTAACGCAATCCCACCATATATCGGTCAAGGGATCACTAGGCCCTAAACAAGCATGGATGCCTCTGAATCTCTCCACCTAAACCATGATAAATTTTTCTGTCTCCACCTCTAAGTTCTACTTTGTATCCTACCAAGGGATTCCTAGGCACAAATAATAAACATACACTTCAGGCTTTACCACAATCCTACCATATATCGGTCAAGATATCACTAGACCATAAACAAGCATGCATGCCTTTGGATCTCTCCACCTAAACCATAAGTAATTTGTCCATCTCCACCTCTAGGTTTTATCGTGTATCCCACCATTACTCGTCAAGGGATTCCTAGGCCCTATGAGGTCTCCAACATCTAGGCCTACCATGTATCACACCATTACTGGTCAAGGGATTCCTAAGCCCAACTAGCGTATTCAAAACTAGACTTTACCGTGTATCTCGCCAAGGGGTTCCTAGGCCTTGTGATTTTTCCTGAGATCACCCCACTCAATTTAAAAATGATTCGACAATCCAACTCAACCAAGTAAGAGAACACCATCACACCATGCATATTCGAAAATGGCAAGGCAAGGCTAAAGATCACTGTCACACCTGGGAAAACCCATGCCAATGATAGCAAGAGAACCAAATTTACACATGTATGTACCATGCATGCCAAAAATAGCAAGGAAATCATACATGCAACTCGATACCTGTAAGTCATCCCGTTGTGGCCACCTAATCTTTCTCTTCCTTGTTTGATCCTTGCTTCTCTTTGCTTTCTTGTCCTTCATTTACTGTATATTTTTCTCTACAAATCAGCTAGCTCACTGATATCATGTAGAAATTTCACCTGCAGATCAAACTGATATATGCAATGTACTAAAGCATAATACTAGATCTACATCTACCATAAACTTTGCGGAAGTTAATCAACATGAGAAACATCAATAAGAACACATATAACTGATAAGAAGGAATCAATCACACATAACACAGAAGATATAACCCGGGGAAAGCCTCAACCTAAAACCCGAACTCTGTATTATCATACAAAGGATTTATACGAATCCTTAGATCTCACACAGCTAGCCAACTCTCAGTACAATCCTCATAGATGAAGGTGGAAATACATCAGGATTACATAAAGGCTTAGCTCTCACAGCTAGCTAGCTCTCAGTGCAATCCTCCTGGATGCTCACAGGCAATCAAGACTTCTCCTAAGCCTTCTCCTCTGCCCTCCAAGCCTCCTATTTCCTTGTGCAATTTTTCCTGGGTGATCCTCTTGTTACCAAGTGTAACACTAATCTCTCACACTGTTCTCACACCTTGTAAAACTACACAATCCTCAAGGAACCTTAATCCTTTTGCTTGGATGATTTTCCTTTATAGGAAAAATATTCATCCAATTGATAGTACATTGTCCCTTCTCTGATCTCAATTGGGTCTCTGTCTGAACTGACATGCATGAGTTATCCATCAGTGAATACTAAGTTATCTTAACTACAGTAGTTACATGCATGCAATCATTAACTAACTGAACTCTCATTAATTTAACAAATTGTTAAATTAATCTAACTAGACTTGACTAAGTTAAACTAAGTCAACTGATTACAACTCAATATTACAACTCATCCTTATCTCTTTAACTGTTAAATTAATCTAACTAGACTTGACTAAGTTAAACTAAATCAACTGATTACAACTCAATATTACAACTCATCCTTATCTCTTTAACTGATGAATAAATTCATCAATTAATAGATAAATTGTTGCATGTCCTCACATAGACTTCAAGTTTGCTTTTCCTTAACTAATTAACTCATGGAGAATTAATTAATTAATATTCCAAACTACTGGTAAGATCAAATTCGAATTTACTTCCTATAGTTAGACGAGGGACTGCTAAAAATAGGAAGGGACCACGAAATGCTATTTTTAGAAGATGTTATTTTTAGTAGTTTCACCTCTCACCTAAGGTGGCCAAAATGCTCATTGGCCAAACTGCTATTTTTAGAAGTGCTATTTTTAGCAGTTCTCTTTTTAGCACTTACTAAATTTAGCATTTCTTGTTGCACACTTTTCAACATTTACCCTCCTTCCTCCAATGCTAAAGTCCTCCAAGAATGCTCTAAGTGTGCAAGAGTGTGAGAGAGTAGAGAGAATAGAGAGAGGGATCCTCCCAAAAACTGTCAAAAAGCCATGAATTGATCCTTACAAGCCTTTTTATCAACGAGGCCTCTATTTTCTTCAATTTCCATTATTTTTCCTTCATTTTCCTCCTCACAAGCAATCTATGACCTTTCACCTTCTTTTTCTCCAATTTTCCTTTATTTTCATAAATAAATGCCAATAAATGCCACTTTTCCTTTCTAAAGCCTTTGTCACTTCCTTTGCCAGTTTCTATATCCATTAATATACTAAATGAACGACCACTAGGATGTCTTTCCAACATTCAAGTTGGAATATGTGTCCTATGACCTTGGTATTATTTTTCCTTTATTAACTTTATTAGATGGATTTTTGACCAATGTTACAAAACCCTCCCCCTTGTGGGATCACTGTCCTTGGTGTTCAATGAAACCTATAAACCTGCAAACTGTTGAAAACAAAACATACTGCCCATGGAGATTTATAACATAGCTCATTGTAGTATTTACAATGACCACTGTTGAAAACATGACAAGCCTACTGTTTACTGGAGCTTTATAACACAACTCATTATGGTATTTACAATAACAAACACATATACTCTCATGCACATTTTCTTCAACTAACAAGTGACCATACTGTCTATGGAGCTTTATCAATCCATCTTGATACAATATTTACAATGATATACACATATGCACATTTTCTCTAACCAAAAAATAGAAGGACACGATGCCTACATTTGCAACAAGGGAATACAGAGGCTCACACCTCCACCCTCAAAAGTAGTACCAGGATTCAACTCCTTCTTGGGAATTCTAGAATCCACTACCAAAATAAAAGTTGCATCCAATGTCTAGCGCCACAATCTTGTGCCACTTAACCTCTCAGTGAACATTTATCAACTCATTGTTCCTTTGAACACTCCTAATGTGCATCTAATTCCATCTTGCAATGCTAATGACAAAAACATGTCCATCATTGGACTTCCCTTATCTTCTACATTTTCCCTTGGGAAATACAGTCAGCCCCTTCCATGCAGTCACTCACCTTCCAAGTTCCCCGACATCCCCTTTCCCAGGCGATCCATCCCTTGGCAAGGTTTCCTCGCATCGGAAGGTACAAGAACCAAGACATGTCCTTGCCTTAAAACCATCATATCGATCATAGCATGCTCATGGAAAACAATGGACACTATTGGGTACCAATTTACCATAATGGACCTAATCCTGAAGTGCTTTACCGATATATAGTTTCCTATTCCAATTCCTTTTTACTGTTGCTGGTAATTCTTTCAGTCAGTTTCAACCACCCAAACCGGGCATTTTCCATGCTTTCCTTGATCAAGCACACACATTCCATTATATTTAAAATAAATTGAAATAATTTATAATCATACCTCATTGGTAGCTCACCAACAAGATACACTTGCATTATTGTTTACTTCTTGTCACAACAAGACAAAATAACTCTTTGATCAAATGATCATGTATAAACATATCACATCTGGTTAGCTTAAAACAAAACCATCATAAATTAGAATCACAAATCACATGCAATCATCATAAACCATAGGCATAGATCACATGTAACCATCATAAAACATAATCATGGATCACATGCATAATAAAACTAAAATGAAATACTAATACTTATCCTTTAAACGATTCTGATTCTACCTTTTTTCTTTGTTCTTTCCAGACGCACACTGAATCAGTTAACACACCCAGCACGCATCCAATACTTCTCTTCTCTTCAGTCATGTAAACATACACACAATGCACATCACACACATACACTCACACATGGTGTACTACCCAACACATATACCTACTCTCGGTGTACCCCATAACACAATACATACACCTACACCCAGTGTACAACACAACACAAACACCTACACCCGGTGTACAACACAACACATACACATATACCCCATGCAAAGCACAACACATAACCCTACCCCCGACATACAACACCACACATATACCTATATCCAACATACAACACAACACATACACCTACCCCCACTGTACAACACCATACAATACATACAACTACACCTAGTGTACAACATGATACATATACGTACATAGAGTATAACATAACGAATACATGTGTCATGATACCACAACTACACAGTGCACATACAAAGTACCACATGTACACAAAGAACATGTAAGACATGCACAAAATACCACAACGTGTACAACATGCACATAATACCGCATGTACAACATGTACACAATACCGCTTGTACACAACGCCACCTGCACAATGTGTACTCAACACCACACATACATGACACCACCTGCACAATGTGTACACAACACCACATGTACACCGTACTACCTGTACAATGTGTACAGAACACCACATGTACATAACATAACACAATGTGTACACAACACCACATAGCACCAGTTGCACGAGTTTACATAGCACCACATGTACACAACACCATCTGAACGACATGTACACAACACCACATGCACGCAACACCACATGTACATAACACCACATGCACGCAACACCACATGTACAATCATGTACACCACACCATATGTACACAACACCGCATGTACAACTTGTACACTACATCATATGTACACAACACCACATATACAACATGCACACTACACCAAATGTACATAGAACATGTACAACATGTACATAGCACCATCTATACATAGCACTGCATATATGACATGTACTTAGCACCATCGATACCCAACACCGCATATTCAACATGCACACAACACTATACATGCAACATGCACACAACATCATATATGAAACATGTACACAACATCATATGTACACAATATTGCATCTGCTACATGTACACAACACCAATACTACACATCCTAAGACCACACTATCCTAATCAAGCAACCTTTATTTTAGTGTCTTATCCATGCTTGTCCCAACATGTTGCAGATCACACTACTTTCATTTCGCTGATGTATCCATCAATATTTCCCGCCATAGCATCACATAGACATAGTATAATCGCATAATATTAAATCATATCCATATGATACCGACCTCATAAATCTATCAAGGCTACTCTTCCCATTTGAGTACTCATAAACTAGGAACCTCTTCATGTCATTCACTTGCATAAGTGATCATTCCTCCACAAGAATGATCCCCGAAAACCTTGACAGACAATGACATACATACATGCACATAAACATTAGCATAAAACAATCATGATCCTTGACAACCCTGTGAGATAATGACATACATATGTATATATACATGTAAACATATATACATATCAACATAATCATGATCACAACATAATTACCAAAGATCATAAGGTCAAGGTTAAGATAGCTTCTTTTATCCGTGCACCACATGCACAATATTGAGAACAAAGTTCCCAACATAGGAAAGGAATTTGAAACCTCAAATCCATTCACTTTACCTTTCTTGCTTACCTTCATCATCACTTTCCTACCACCGTCCATTTATCCCAATAGACCCAACCAATCCAGCTGACTATCATATTCTTACCTTCAAATTCCCTTATACATGCATCAGGCTTCATCCGAGTCTTACATTACCTATCAGGTTTCATTCAAGCCTTCCCGAGCTCCATTAAGTTTCCTTTTTCCAAAACCAATTCCCAATACCCTCAAAACATAAAAGACAAGAACAAGAAGAAACCAAGAAGAAAACCATGAAAAACCAATAACAATACGACACCAAAAATAAAGTGGCATGATCATACACCAAACATAAACAAAATTGAAAATCACGTGGAAACAAAAGAATGAAAGCACAAAACTCCCAACAAACACCATGACTCAATCCCCATGTGTTCCCAAGCTTCCAAGGGAAATCTCAACCTGAGCCTTCTTTCAGATTTCATGGCACTCCCTTTTGCCATGCAATCCCTACATCATACCACCATAAACACATAGTCATTAGTGAAAAAATAAATATACAATATACCTGTTACCTTACCTCGTTGTGCCAAGCACACAACCTTGTAACTAAACATGTCCACGCAATCTCTCAAGGGACTCCAATTCCCTTAATGAGTCTAGCCATAACCAAAACCAATTGTTATACCTATAAAATACATGCTCATGAATATAGCACATATCCACATAATGTCAAATAAAATCAATGTTAAGAACACTTATAGTATTAATGCAAAGCAATCATTTGTTTGGAATTGCGGTTTCCAAACATGGCCAAATGAATTCTTACCCAATTCCTTCCTTTTACCTTTTTCCTTGCTGCAATTGAGTTTTAGTAAGTGCTATCACATAACCCAACTGTTAGTTATATAAACAAATCAACTATTACCTTATCACGCTAATGGAAAGCATGTTTTCCAATTCCTTCCTTTTACCTTTTTCCTTGCTGCAATTGAGTTTTATTAAGTGTTATCACATAACCCTACTATTAGTTATATAAAAAAATCAACTATTACCTTGTCACGTTAATGCCAAGCACGTCCCCCTACAACTATTCACACATGTCAGCCACCTCTTATATCGTGTCCATCAATTTGAAATCGACCTTTACCAAGACTAATATCCATGTCATAATCATCTCACAATCTAGTAAGAATTTTCGGTGAAATCACATAAGAGATCATTTGTCGACGCGTTTTGAACCAACTAGTGTGGTTCATCGTCAGGACAAGTTGAAGAAACAGATCTAGCTTAGTAAGTTCTTAAGAAACACCAAATCTGATTTCAACTTTGTGACCTGCATGCGTGTCCGCTCGAAACGATGAACATTCTTAGCAGCGGCTTCTCTGTGCAGAGAAATTATTAAGGAATTAAATAGTTTGAGCATTAAATAACCTTTAAAATTTTAAAAATCTATACTCGTTAAAATTCTCGAAAAAAACTACCTTGAGATATCACAACACATCAATGAAGTTTTGAGGCTACACTAAAATATCACATAAACATCACATCCGCTAAGTAAGCTTCGTTGAGAGTTGATAAGTGGTAATTGTATTCAACATGGGAGGAAAAATTATAGGAAAGAAGATAATGAGAACATATTTATTATCGTGGTGGTTCAAACATTAATAACCATGGTATAAAATAAAAAAAGAACATAGAAGGATTATTGACATACGAGATAAAAGAATATAAGTAAAAAGAAATTAACATGGCAAAAGAATAATAATTTAATTTAATTAATTAAGTAAAAATATTTTTGGTAGAAATTAAATAAGATATAGGAAATTATTTTACCAACAAGTGTTAAATTATTTTGTGTGGTTCATCATCATTGTGGTTAATTTAATTTGTTATTTTTACTTTTAAAATTAAAACGGTAAATTTTTATTTTTAAAATCCTAAATAATATAACTAATTAAAAACACATTATTATTTACAATACGAATTACAAAAATCGAAAATCTAACCTCCTAAATCTAATTCATTAAATTGTAATTTAAACAAAAAATATTCCAATCATATCATATCAAAACCATTTGAACAATTTTTTATTCATGAAAAAATAAATAAAATTCCTCAAACCCGTCGTAATTACGTAATCTTTTTAATCTGAAATGTATATATCCTATTATAAAGGTCTCCAATAAGGCCCGTGACTTAAACCATTTCCAAAAGCTTAAGCTTATGGTTACCTCAAGGTGACAAGTAACTATGTCCACCTCAACAGGCAGGTAACTATATCATTTGGCAATCCCTGAACAGAACATGCCTTCACTCACCCTTACACTATGCTCCCTTCGTTTTCCTACGCTATCAATCGAGTGCCACGTGTTATAGCTCCTTGGTTCACGCTTACACCTTGCACCGTTAGTGTGCCTATGTCACCAATCCAGTGCCATGTGTCATAGGTTCTCAGTTCAAGTTCTGCACAGTGGAGTTTCGTTGCAAATCATTGTAGGGCTTCAGTAACTACCATTTCAAGGCAACAAGCTCTTTGAAATGCTCTATTTTGCTCATAAAATAGTCATAAAATGCTTGATTCCCTTCCAGGGAAAAAAAAACACAACAAATAAAAGCATTAATTTCAATAAATTAAGATTAAAAGTATTAATTTTGCAGTCATTGTCTCGATAAATTACCCTCTTAAAATCTTTATGAAACCCTTAGAAATTTACTGCAGGCAGCTGCTATAGTAACATGCTTGCCTAAAGCTTTTGAGGTTATATTATTATCGTCAATGTTGCTCTGTAGGTAGATGTAGCTTTGGATAGTCAAGAGTTGTTTTCAGTTGAATATTTAGCCCTTTCTCATGTTTATGTAGGTGAATGAAGCTCTTTTGTATTGAATTTAGTTAAAGATGGTATTGTAATTAGTTGGAGGAGGAAGATATCATTACATGGTTTAAGAATAAATAAAGTGGAATAATAACAACTAGATATGGGCAGAATACATTGATTTAAATAATCTTCTTACTTCTTCAAAATGGTGGCCAGATTAGCATGGAAGGGACAAGGCCCCCTTAAATGCATGTTGTTCCTTTATTTTTTGTAGGAAGGAAATTTTTTGGCTTGGGATATTCTTGTTAAGTGAGGATGGGTAAGCCTCTGATTTCATGTTCTATGTCAAATGAATGAGGAGTCCATTGCTCATTTAATTATTCACCATCTTTTTGTAATTTCTATTTGGAAGGCAATTTTCAGTTGTTTTAATCTTGATGCTTGATGGAATGGAAGCTCAATTGAAGAGTGCCTCTAGACTTGAAATCAAACAATTATTCTCTTCCCTTAAATTCCTTTTGATACTTGTATTTTCAGGAATTTAGCTAGAGAAAAATTGTTGTCAGATTGAAGACTTTGTGGTTTTCTGTGAAGTCATTGCACATAATGCTAGATTGTATTATCTTGAGCAAGTGAAACTGCTGAAAGAGAAGGAGGTAAGGGTCAACAAATATGTGGATCTATTGACTGGTATAGTATGTGTAGGAATTCCTTGTAGTTTCAAACTGCTTACATAATTTTCTAAAACAAAAGACTTGAATCGACTCTACTCATAAGCAAAAACAATTAACGATCATGGAATCACAACATAAACATGAGACAAGATTCAACACACATACTTGGGAATTTATCTAGGGGAAAACAACAACTCAAAACCCCTTCCTATCTGTATTGCATTAATTAGAAAACAGAGAAGAAATACAATGATTTCTCAAGCCCGAGCAACCTCTACACTAGTATAATCTATCTCACTGCTTCATAGACTGACCTTGGCCAACACTTAGCCAATTTCCTACCTACCTAAGCTCCTATTTCCTTGCATTGTTCAATAAGGAACGAGCCCCCTATTAATAAGGGAAATCTCTCATTAAGAATTTCACAGTTCATGTAGGCCCTTCTCTGACTGCATTCACCACCTGTACAACCTGGAAAATTATACAAATGATAGTACACTGCCCTTGAACTCCAATCTCAACTGGGTAACTTGAGGTTTCTACATGCATCAATTATTTTGGGTTGATTTATGAGTTAACTGAATGATCACTAAAGTTACACCCCACTACTAGACCCTTCCACTATTTATCAATCAATTAGAGCTAGTTTAACTCATAATAACTCAAATTAACTGAAATAGATTGCTAGAAATTAGAGATAAATCATATTGAACACAAGTAAAGTGTTTCTAACTCGAATTATCCGAATTAATTGAGTGACAATTCCATGTCACCTTAGTTAACTATCTTCATGTATTTTTATGAAATTCAAATTCAAAATTTCTCCTAATTAATCTGGTCAAAATTAAATTAGGAATTTCTTGTTGCATTTTCAATGCTCCTTGTCAGCAATAAAGGGATTATCTAATACCCTGATCTTGCCTCTGTGGAACTTGAATTTTCCTCTTGACAATGCCTTTGTCAAAATGTCTGCATCATGTTCCCCTATAGGAATATCTTCCAGCAACATGATCCGCCTCTGAACATAATCTCGTAGATGGTGGTACTGGATGTCGATATGCTTGGATCGATCATGAAATACTGGATTCTCAGAGAGTTTGATACAACTTTGGTTGTCACAATAAATCACAATAGGATCTATCTTCTAACCAAACAACCCGACAATTTTTTTCTCATCCAAATAGCCTCACATGTTGCTTGACTAGAAACCATGTACTCTGCCTTTGCTAAGATCAATGCAACAAATCTCTACTTCCTGTTGTACCAAGAAACTGCTGCTGACCTAACACTGAAAATGCCTCCCGATGTGTTCTTCCTGTCTGATGGACTCCCTGCCAATCTACATCTGTGAAGCCTTATAGCTTCACTCCTTTTGTCCATATGTACCAAAGACCAAACTGAGTGGTGCCTCTAAGGTATCTTAACACATGCTTTGATGCCTTCCAATACATTTTGTTTGGCTTAACCATTGCTTGACTAAGCTGGTTAGTTGCATAACACATTTTCGGTCTTGTTTTCACCAAGTACATAAGTGAACCCACAAGATGCATATAAATGGTAGCTTCTACCACTTCACTTGAAGTAGCATCTTCCTTCCTCTAGTTCCCTGCTAGATGTGTCTCCATGGGTTTTCTCTTCTCCATGTGGAACTTCTCCAGTATCTCATTGAAATACTTTCCCTAAGAGATAAATAGTTCCTCATCTCCTTGCCATACTTCCAAACTAGGGAAATAATGCATGAGCCCCATGTCCTTCATCCAAAATTCTCTTGCAAGATCCTCTTTGCAAGAAATTATCAACTTCTCATCATCGGTTAAAATTAAATCATCGACATCTAATACTATAATCAATAATTTACCTTCAACAACAATATGGTAAAGGTTCACATCAGCTTCACTTTTGGTGAAGCAAAACCTAGTGATAATTGTCAATCCTGGCGTACCAAGTAGAGGGTGCTTGTTTCAATCCATACAACATTCGCTTGAGTCTGCACATATGTGACTCTCTGTCCAAGGTCTCAAATCCTTCTGATTTCTTATTGTACACATCTTCCTCAATCACTCCATTGAGGAATGTTGTTTTCACATCCATCTGGTGGATCTTCCACCCCATCTGTGCTGACAATGCTAGAATTGATCGGATGGATGAGTACATTGCTACTAGAGCAAAGGTTTCCTCATAGTCAATTCCCTCCACCTGAGAGAACCCCTTGGCCACAAATATGGCCTTGTGTTTTTCGATGCTTCCATCTGATGCATAATTTACCTTGTAAAGCCATATCAAACTCACCACTAAGTTGTATGCTGGTCTTGGGACCACTTCCCAAATATTGCTTCTAAAGATGGAATCATATTCCTCTACCATTGCATCAATCCATACTGGTTGTTGGACTACTTCCTTGAATGAGGATGGCCAGTATCTACAAGCTCACTCATGAGAGCCATGTAGCTAGTGTACCAATCCGATGACCTCCTCTACTTGAATTTTAATGTGGATGCTCCCACATTCTCTTTTGCGTTATGCAACAATCTATCAGCGTCCCTGTTCCTCTTCCTTCCTTCTCTGGATGTCTTTGCTTGAGTGGTTGTTTCCACTCTCTGCTCCTCTGCTTTTGGATGCTCCACAACTTCATGAGGTTCTTCCTTTGGAGCCAAAAGCTCTTGATCAGGATGCAACTAAATCTCCCTCTCAAGAGAACACCTAATTTGCTTCTCCTCATCAAATTTTACATCTCTTCTGACCGTTGTCATCTTGAGAGATGGAAAGTACACACAATAGTTGTGAGTTGTATCAATGTGCCCCACAAATATTCCCAATTCAGCTGTAGGCTCTATATTTTTCCTTGCATCCTTGGAAACATGAAAGTAAACTGATGATCCAAAGATATTGAAGTGTGACACATCTAGTTTCTTTCGTGAAAAAGCTTCCTTTGGTGTACTCATTCCAAGAATCCTACGAGGACGCATATTCTTCAAATAAACAAATGTGTTGCATGCCTCAACCCACAAGTGTAGTGGTAGCCTTTGGTCATGCAACATTGCCCATGCAACTCCCACAATACTTATGTTCTTCCTCTCAACCACCCCATTCTATTGTGGGTTATGGGGTGCTTTCAACTCCTGTCGAATTCCTTCTTTTGCACAAAAGTTATTAAACTAATTCGACACATATTCTCCACCGTTATCACTTTTGAGGGCCTTCACTTTCCTGCCAGTTTATTCCTCAACAAGTGGTTTAAATTCATCAAATTTGGAGAATGTCTGGTTTTTCTTGTACATGAATAAAATCCGCCACCTCCATGAGAAATCATCTACAAATATCACATAATACATGTTCTTGGAGGTGGAGGTTGTCGAGAAAGGTCCACGCACATATGAGTGAATCCTTTCAAGGATTTCCTGCACCTCGTTGTCCCGATAAATAAAGGTGGATTTTGTGTAATTCCACAGTGTACACCCTTTATATGTATCCCACTAGTTTAGTTCACCTTTGGGAAGCCCTGTAGAAATATGCTGCACGATCTTCAAAGCTCCATGGAGAAAATATCCCAATATTCTATGCCATAATTCATCGATGTCTTGACTCTACACCTTCTCTACTTTTGTGCTCAATGCTGCACAATCTCCTACATCTAATTTGTAGAGGTTCTTCACTCGAAACGAAATCTTCTTCACTTGTCCTGTGGTGGTGTGTCGCAGGAAAGCCTTCCCTTTGTTGAATATCACATTGTAGCCACGGTATTTCAATACTCCTACAAAAACATGATTCTTCTTGAGACTCGGTACATACATCAAAGACTTAAGCATGAGAGGGGAGCCAGACTCCCTCTGAATAGTAATTGTACCGATACCGGTCACACTATACCTTCCATCATCTCCCATATTGATGTGTATTTGGAGATCTTTCTCCTCCAAGTCACTGGAAAATTATTTATTTCTCGTTAAATGGAATGAAGCCCCACTATCCAGATACCACACATTACCCATCATTGTGCTTGCCATGCATGCAATGAGGGTGAAGTCCAATTCAAATTGGGAAGCCAAAGATTCACCTTTCGCTCCTCTTGAGGGCTTCTTTCCAACCTTCTTGTGCAGAAACTTCGTGGCATAATGTCCCAACTCAAGATAGTGAAAGCACTTTATTTTCGACAAGTCTTTCTTCTTGCTGCCTTGACTAAAATATCGTTTGGATTGGGATTTCTTCCCTTTCCCTTTGTTTTCCTTTCCATCCAAGGCATAATTATCCTCATCCTCACCCTTGGATGAGGTTACATCTCTGGTGCTCCACCTTATCTCTTCCTACACCAAATTGGACCACAGTCGTTCCCAATTTGGTAGCTTCTCCCTCCCATTTACTGAATCCTGGTATCTGTGCCAGCTCTTGAGAAGGCCTAGAAGTGCTAGGCTTACCATATCGTCTTCTGCTACAGTAACTTTGAGTTGATCAAGTTAATCATCACATTTTGTGAACTTGCTAAGGTACTATGGAATTATGTTGCCCTTCTACACCTTTATATTCTAAAGCTTGTCCTTGAGTGCCAGCTTCTTGTGGTCACTATTGATATAGAATAGATCTGTCAATGCTTGTCACATTGCATATGTAGTCTCTTTCACCTGGAGATTTGAGCAATACAATCTCAAAATCTCTCTAATATTAATTTCCTAGCCTTGGCCACACACTTCTTCCAGTATTCTAGATCTTTGACATAAACTGCTAGCGGTTTTTGGATATGATTATCTATGAATTCCTTTAGCCCATTATCTTCTAGGAATTCCTCTATGCACTCCTTCAGAGCAACATAGTTCAAGCATCCCTCAAGGGCATACTCGAGTATTAGTCTATAGAGCACCATCCTGCTAGCTCTGAAGAAATTATCCTACAAATTCAATCCTCCTTCAATAACAAGTTAGAAATCTCTTCTCTATTGTTATTCATGCTCTGATACCATGTAGAAATTCCGTGTAGATTCAAACTCTTATGTAATTTTCTAAAACAAAAGACTTGAATCTACTATACTCATCAACAGAAAGCAATTAATCGACCGTGAAATAAAAACATAAACACGAGACAATATTCAACACACATACTTAGGAATTTATCTAAGGGAAACCAACAACTCAAAACCCATTCCTATCTGTGCATTAAAATATCAGAAAATAGAGAAGAAATACAATGCTTTCTCAAGCCTGAGAAACTTCTACGCTAGTGTAATCTATCTCATTGCTTCACAGACTGAGCCTGGCCAACACTTAGCCAATTTCATACCTACCCAAACTCCTATTTCCTTGCATTGTTTAGTAAGGAATTAGCCCCCTATTAATTAGGGGAAATTCTCATTTAGAATTGCAGTTCATGTAGGCCCTTCTCTGACTAGAAGCACCACCTGTACAACCTGGAAAATTATACAACTGATAGTACACTACCCTTGAACTCCAATATCAACGGGGTAACTCAAGTTATCTACATACATCAATTATTCTTGGATGATTGATGAGTTAATTGAATGATCACTGAAGTTACACCACACTACTGGACCCTTCCACTAGTTCTCAGTCAATTAGAACTAGTTTAACTCATATAAATCAAATTAACTCAGATAAATTTCTAGAAATTAGAAATCAATCATATTGAACATAACTCAAGTGTCTCCAAATCGAATTAACTGAGTTAACTAAGTAACAAGGCCATGCCAAATTAGTTAACTACCTCCAAGTATTTTTATGAAATTGAAATACGAATTTTCCCCTAATTAATTTGGGCAAAATTAAGTTAGGAATTTCTTGCTGCATTTTCAACAGTATGGGGATTCTTTGATGGAACCGGTCAAAAGGATGTTTGTGGTGTGTGTATAGTCATTGATTTCTCCCTAAATATGATGATTAAATGCAAACTAAATATTGATCAAGGAACAAATTTTATATTTAAACTCCTTGCTATGTGGTGTGCCGTGAGGATTTCCCTTTGGAAGTAAGTAAAAATATTGAGATTGTATGGGGATTCAAAATTCCTCGTGGAATGGTTCAATGGAAGAGTTGACCTAAGGATCCTTCATTGAGAATCATTGCAAAGAAAATTATGCTAGATACGGGAGAAATATCATGATGTGAAAGTTATTAATACATACAGGAAAAATAATGCCATGGTGAATATGTTATCCAAGGAATATTTTGTTGGAAAAGTAACTAGGTTCAGTCTCCATAATTATCTTTGTACCTATATCAATTTGTATTTCATGTAAAAGAAGAAAAGTAAAATTATTACTGTGATTATTATTTTCCTAGTTAGAGCATGTTATTCATGCTCTTAGGGTCATTTGAATCAAGAAGAAAAATGTAATTGAGTCATAGTCCATTTGGATTATTTTTAAGAAGTAGAAATATTTTTTTCTTAAGTTAAAAAAGAGTCAAATAGTCCTCCATAAGACCAAGTTGGCCCTTTAGATGGTTAGGTTGGCCTACTCAACAGGTGTGACCCTTCATAGTGAAAAATAACTATATGGTAGGAAGCGAAGTTCATGGATCTTCTATGACAGTCTCTGTGGTAGGAAAAGTGAGCTTTATGTGGAAGAAAATGCGAGTTTCCCGAGCCTAAAGACCTGAAGAGGATGCAAGTTTCCTAAGATCAAAAATTCTGAAAGGGATGCAAATTTTCGAGATTAGATGTTTTGAAAAAGGTGTGAGTTTCTTGAAGTTAAAATTTTGAAGGAGATGTGAATTTTCTGAAGGATAATGAAGAAGGAATGATATGAGTTTCTTGAGGGCTAATGAAGATACTTTTGCAGAGCATTACTAACTTAAATGGATATCTTTTCTGGTTTTGGATGATTCTCTGTTGGAGAGAATCATGGCATATAGTGGAAAAAATGGAGGGTTTACATGAGGATCTTATGGAGGTAGTTTTATTGGTTTTCATCTTGGATATCTCATTTGATTTGATTCTATAAGAAGAGGATTGTTTGGGTTTTCCCTGGCAAGGAACCTACACTTTGTGTTGTGTTATTTCTTTGTGACCTCCATGTACATTTTGGTAATTGTTTGATGAAGAAAAACATAATAAGACTAATAAGAAGCCAACAAAATTCATAAGATATTATCATGAAAGAGAAATCCACCTTAATATACTAGATTCTCGATTTCTTCACAACCATTCTATTAGATGCTGGGTTAATAGTTTCCATATCAAAAATGTCTAATGGTAATGTGTTTTTTGTTTTCTCCTTTAACTTGTTTGATCATATTCAAATAGAATTTAGTTAAGTTTCAAGATATGTTCAGGTCTAAGATATATATGGGATTTTATTCTTAGCCCAATTTCTTTTAAGTTATCGAGTGTGTTACTATGCAACCAGGAGATTGTACTTTTTGATTTCATATTAAATATCAAAAGCATGATTTCCTTTTGAAAACAAAAAAAAAAACAAAAAAATGTTATGATAAGCTTAATCCAATTAGATTTGTTAGAGAAAAATAATGATTTTTTTTTGTAATTAATCAATACCCAATAATAAATCGAAAGAAGTTAAAATGACATACTAATTATTAAAAATGATACATTAATAATTAAAAAAATATGGTAAGGTCATTGTGGCGTAGTTCAATTGACGATCATCTTCAAAATGAAATCTTATGAGCAAGAGATCAAAAGTTCAATTCCCTCGAATGTAACCCGATCTATGGAGAAGAGGGAAGGTTGTAGGCCCTAGAAGTTATAGCTATAGCAACAGAATCGACCTTGCGTTGACTGACCCAATTTCCAATTCCTTTGGATTCAAAAAACAAAAACATATATGGTAAGTATAATTGATAGAAAAGAAATAAGTTTAAAAGTTTTAGTCAAAAATTAATAAAATATTCAAAATTTTATCACTAAATTAATTTTTGATAAAAAAATATTATTTGAAAATGAGGAGGTAGTTAAGTAAAGCCTCGAGTTGATGCTTTTATTGCTCTCATCTATAGGGATATGTGGAGATAGTGGGTCAAATTGGGGGTGTTTCTGGGTTCGCACTTGATTTGGTGTGAGTACGATTTTGTAGTGTTTTTTTCAAGTATTTTTAGTCGCTCTTCATTCTTCACAACTGGTTTGGTATATCAATTCTCTGTTTCTTTTATCTATGGATGTTTCTAGTTTTTCGGTCTTGGCAATTGGGCATAATGGAGTACCTTATGGTATGCTAGACAAGTTTTTCGTGGCAGGTGCAACTTACAAGGTAAATCCTTTTGTGGCTGATGTAGCTTGAAAGGTTTCAATTGTGTCTTATATTTGTGGCATTTTAATGTAGTCCGATTGATAGACCATTGTTGGAACTGTAGCTCTATTCTCATCTTAGCTTCCAGGATGTCTAGTGATCTTTATTGTTTATGTAATCCTATAGTTGTCTTACGAGATGCCTATTTTTTGGGTTTTGTTGATGTATTTTCACTTGTCTGGATCTCTGGGAGTATAAATTCTAGTTTATTTATGTCAGGAGAAGCCCAAATCTCTTCTTATCTAGAGGATCTCAGAAAGCTCTGGCTATGGATGTAATTTCCATGTATTTTATTTTTTATGTAACACAAAATGTTACAATTTATGAAAAAAATCTAAAGCCTCCAGTTGCATAGGGCTAAATACAAAATTAAAGAGAGTTAGATTGGGAAAAAACAACAGCAAATTTTTACATGTCTTAAGCATGATGATCCTTATATTGATTGCATATTTCACAATATTATAGAAATATGAAAAACATGAAGGAAGTCAATGATTTGACATTATTCATATATCCCTTAGATTTTAGAAATATTCCAGAATATATAATCAAACTAAGATTTTATATCCTTACAAACATTTATTACAATGAACATATAATTCCTATCTCAACTTTTTAACCTTCCTTATTTTCAACTTTAATCCTAATTTATTTATATTTTCATATTTACAATTGTTATTCGCTTACAACACCTATTTTTCGACAACAAAGTCGTATCACCATGGAACCAACCATCACTACCAATCCACTTCCATTGTTGTTTGCTGGCTCTACCAAGATGCAACCAATCCTCCAAGTCGTTTTTGTCGAAGAAATACCCCCTGCTAGGACATCAACCCCTCGCTACTGTGCCTTCCTTTTTGATGGTGTTCACATCCATGCAGTCTTTCTTCCTTCTTCACATGACACACTTGCAAAATCTGGACACTTGCAAATAGGCTCTCTCATGCTCTTACAAAAATGCTCATGCACATGTGCACATCATACTATGTATGTTGCGCCACGGGAATCTTGCCTAGTCCTCCCTGCCTTTCCTCGCATTTTATATCCAATTTAGAATCTATTTGCTTTTATCGTGTTTTACTTTCCATCTACACTCACATATGATCTTTCTTTCAAGTCGCTTTCTATCCTCGAACTTGAAATACTCCACCGTTTGGCACCTTTAATCGGTGAGCCAACCCCTCTTATTCTCTCCACTGAACAATTGCACCATGCGTGCTCATCCTCATCCACTGGATCTTCCCTTTCATCAACCCCCCCCATTGAAAGCGAATCTACCATCTTCAAAAATTTTCTTGCTTCAC
The DNA here is from genome assembly GCA_000404065.3 of Pinus taeda. Classification (NCBI taxonomy): domain Eukaryota; kingdom Viridiplantae; phylum Streptophyta; class Pinopsida; order Pinales; family Pinaceae; genus Pinus; species Pinus taeda. The sequence continues at coordinate 23,678 of APFE031427637.1, forward strand.
CCGCAACAACTCTCCCTTTTAAGGCACTTACCCCAACTCGTAAATTTTGGTCCATCCAAGGTAGAGTTCTCGCAAAAACACCCTTTCGTGCATACAAAAATGTATGCAGCACTAGGAAATCCTTCAGGTTTGACCTCGCTGTTTGGGACGGTGACGAAATCCATGTTTCCACATTCAATGACTTGGTAGACTCACTCTATGCTCTCATCCAACTTGGCCAAATCTACACAGTTTCGAATGGCTCCATAAAGGTCCCGAACCTTGTGTACAACCATCTTAATCGCCCTTTCAAAATCCTCCTCTTCTTCACATAAAATGTATCTCACCTTTTAGATGGAGATCAAACAATACCTTCCCATACCTTCCCTTTTGTGGCAATAAGTTCACTCAAAACTTGTGCCTCTCGACTCATTTGTTGATGTTATCAATGTTGTTAGCTCAACCTCTCTTTCCTTGATCGTTCGCAGGCGTGATGGTTCTGAAACTCCCAGACAAACTATTTCCTTTTGTGACAAGTATGATAACATCATCGATGTCAGCTTGTGGGGATACCACTGCCACACTGAAGGCCATGCTCTCTATAAACTCCGCATGGAACGTACCGTCCCAGTCCTTTCTATCAGTGGGGGCCGACTTGTCGAGTGCAATGAGCGAACTATCAGAACTATCCCGACGACTTGCCTTCTTATAGATCTAGATATCTTTGAAACACACCAACTCAAGTAATGGTTTCAAGAAGAAGGCGTCAAATCTTCCTTGCCATCACTCAATAAGATATACATTGCCACGGCGTGCAGGCCGATGCGAACAAAAACAATTTATGTCATTCTTGCAATGCCCCACACCGAGATGTCTTCATGGTTTGCCCTTTGTGTTACTATTACAACAATTGACTTGGATGAATTCTACTTCCTCGCATGCCCCCTTACTGTTGATGGGCTTCAATGCATGAAAAAATTTGTTCAGCAAAGTCATAAGACATGGCATTGCTCAAAATGTGAAGGCTCCTTCCTCGAATGTGACTATCACTATGTTCTCCAACTTGAATTGCACGACCACGCTGACCAACTTAAAAATGTGGTTCCTTTCGACGATGTTTCCCATGGCCTTTTGGGAATATTTGCAAAGGACCTTTGCTTCCTTTCAAGCGAGCAAGAAATTTTTTGAGCCATGTCCAATGGGGTCACATCACATCAGTTCCTCTTCATGCTAGCTATCAAAATAAACACTTTCAATAGCATTGAATGCCTCCGCCCAACCCTCATGCAATCTAAAGAACTACCTTATGCCTCCACGTCTTCTCTCCTCCCGCAAGACATTCAACCCACTCCTCCCCCTCGATAAAAAATCCCGCTGCCTATAAACATACCTCTCTCCCCTCTCCCTGTTATTATCCATCTCTTGCTCTAGACACCCTTGCCCTTTAAGACTTTTCTTCCCATACTCTCCCCCCTCCCCCTTCTTCATTGATGCCCATCCTTCACCTTGTAAAAAATTTCCCTATTATGCCCCTCCCTTTCTCAATTGCCAACTCCTTTCCCACCCTTCACTCTCATTAATCCCCACTTGCCCTTTTGCACCTTGCTGAACCCTCTTGTTTGCAAATTGAACTTTACCTTTTCTAGAACTCATCTTCAACAATGCTTCGACCTTTTGTATTGCTTTCTCGTTACTATATGCACCCTCTCCCAAGTTTATTGGTTCTCATGAAAAAATGGGCAACCACTTCTTTTTTCCTCTCGTGCATACATGCCCATTTGCTCACTTGTAATGTTTGTTCTATATACATGGCCATTCAGTCACTTTCTTTTCACTATCCTTGTTCATCATGTAAGCTTCTTTGCAGCACACACACATTATTAAAATGCACATATGAATAAGATATGCTCTATATGAAAAGCACTACACACCTAATGCTTCTAATTATGGTCACATGCACAAATGAGCTTCCTTTAGTCTAGGCCAAATATGCATCATGTGGTTCTGTTTACAATTACTAATAATCGTTTGAACATCCCATGATGGATTACTTTACTTTGAACATGTCTAACAACCAAATAAAATAAATATCATTTGCAGTTGTCTTCATACTGCACCTTCAATTCACATTCATCACGTTACATAATGCATACACTTTCCCTAAAAGCAACACTCACACCATATATATGATACTATACTTTGTAATGCAAAAAAAAGCACAACAAAAAAAATAAAACAAAAAAGCAAACACAAACTTTAAACAAACAGGGAAAAGAACAAACTTATCAGGCATGCTTTACTTTCCTTTGCTCCTACTTCACTTACACCTCTAATGTTGAGACAACTTTTATTATTTGAAACAGCTTTGCAACCCACCGTAGCAAATAGTGCACAAAAGGAACAATGACGACACCACTACGTAGTTAACAAGGATAGAATGAATGTGCACCATCGTCTTCTCTACAACAATCATCGATCCAACCTTCCCTCTCAAACCAACCCAAACCGAATGCTTCTTCCTTCCCAGGTTCATCTCCATCCCCTAGCATCCACCCAATTTCTTCCACTTTCCCTTCCATGTCCACTCGCTTCCCAATTAATTCCAACTGATGCCCTTTCATCACCTCCCACTTTCCATGTGCAGTCATCCCCCCATGAGGCTTCCTCTTCAATTCCAACCGATTCCCTTTTGTCACCTACCACTTTCCATGTGCAATAATCCCCCCATGTGGCTTCCTCTTCAACTACTCAGAAATGCCCCAACAACCATCTCCATCATGCACATCGTTGCTTTCGTGAAAGAATTGATGCACTTAACCCGATACAAGACTGCTCCACTTGTAAGGAAGCTTACCCGTCAATGAAAAAAAAATTGTCAATGTTGTTTGTTCCCATTGTGCCTCTGAACGAACTATCCATCACTTCTCATCCTCAAAAAACATGGACCCAGGAAACCAACCCCATGTCCTCGCTTTCCTAACTCAAGTTGAAGAGATTCCATGAAAGGTTAGATTCTGTTATCTGTAAGTTACTGTGATTTCTACATTTTAAGGGTTAGGGTCTGTGAAGGTTGGGATAAAGCCCTAGAAGCAATAGAAACCCATCACACAGACCTTTGGAGGCAGAACCCAATACTACTTCGGGTGAGGCTGCAACCTACAATACGTGGGTTGTTGCCGAAAGGGCCAACAGTTTAGGTTTTTTTTGGTTGGCACAACTAACTTTGAACCTAGGTCAGGACCCCTCAAGTCAACAATGGCTATGGAAATTGGCAAAGGCATTGGAAAAGTTAAAGATACAATAAATGACATTTATTTAAGTAAATAAATGAAAATAGGAGAAAGGAAGGTGAAGAGTCATAAATATGCATGCAAGGGAAATTCAAGAGAAAATGAAGGAAAATGAAAGAAAATAAAAACAAAAAGGAAGAGACTAGACATCAATGATAAAAAGGTATTAGAGAAAAATATTCTAAAAACCTTTTCCAGTTCTATCTTTGATCATTTTCAAGGAGAGCTCTAAGAGAAGGAGAAAGAGAAATCACTTGGACAAATGAAAGGAAGCAAGCGAAGGATAAACAAAGGAAAGTAAGGGATCACAAAGAAAAGGTTAGAAAATAAGCTATGACATGAGTACATTGTAGGTAACAGGGTGCATGTGCGATTTCCTTGTTGATATTTGAATTCATAGTATATGCATATGGTTATTTTGTTATTTTGTTGTCATTGGCATGGGATTTTCCTAGATTGATAGTGGCTTCAACTTTTCCTTGCCATTTCTAAGATAGCCATGACGTAGTTTTTTCTTTGTTTGGATTTTGGATTGGTTCTCAAATTCCTTAGTGGCTGTGGGTTGGGATAGAACCTCTAGAGTGCTAGAACAACTCTGGTTCCTGAAGGCTATGGATTGAGATGGTAGTTCTTTGGAGCCCTGTAAGAGCTTGTGTTCCCTCGAGGCTGTGGGTTGAGATAGTAATCTGTGGACCATTGGACATCTTGGGAAGAGACCAATCTGGATTAGTGTTAGTGATTTTTGGACCGATTGGATGAAATAATTGTTGTTGTGGGTTGAGATGGTTTGGCCTTTGGAAGCCCTAGTTCGTTTTATTTTGTTTTAACCCATATGATCCCACATTCATGCTTGGAATATGGAATGAGGGTGATTGGCTAAAAAACAGATTTGGTTCAACCCAATCTATGGTCAGGGGGTACATGGAAGTCTCTGACTTGGTTAGATTTTGCATATGTTAATATGAGTCATTTTTCTATTGCAATCAATGATCACATGTACTAGCTATTATGTTGATCTTATGGTTGATCTAACATGGAATTCATTTTGGTTATATGTTGGTTATAGGCATGGTTGAATGATGTGCTCTTATTATGGATTTTTTTCATGGTTTGATAAATTATAGAATAGTTAATGTATTCATGGGCTAATCAGTGTTATTGCAGCTAGCTTGAGAGGGCATTGTTCCTTCTTGATGATTCTCTGATGAAGTTAAGAATTCTATGATCAGATATGCATTCATGACCTATAACTTCTATGTTTACCATGTGCTTGAAGAAATGTTTCTTATGTGTCTAGCATGGTTTGGGAAATCTCTAGCCCTAGTATTCATTGTACATACTTGTTATCATCTAAGACTAAGTTTTGGTGCATTCTAGGTTGTTCTGGGGAGAGGCTTGTAGCCTACCCATAAAAGAGTGGCACAGATCTCATAGTTGCTGGCACAAAATAGGGAAATTTTTGTTGTAACCACATGCACAGTGTACCATGCATGCAGTTGGAGTCTTTCAACTGTATGCACAATGTGTCATGGATGTGTTTGGGGTGTTAATCTTGAGAAAAGAAAGTTTCAGCTCAGGGATTGATCACCAGTGGTTGTTGTCAGACACCTGGGAGATCTGGTATCCCTAAGGGGTGGTAGTATGTTTTCATTTTGTAGACTCCACTTCCATAACCAGAACTTGGAGTCTGGGTCATGTCATAGTAACACTCAACTCACGTTTACCTTGGAGTGCTTTTAAAAGTGGGTAAATATGGGAGGGGGTATTTATAGGGTGGTATCAGAGAAGAGTTTCATTCCCTTTAGGTGGTATCTTCTACCACAGGGTGGTATTAGAGTAGTTTCATTTCCTTTGGGTGGTATCTGATACCATAGGGTGGTATTTGATACCACAGGGTGGTATCTGATACCACAGGGTGGTATCTGATACCACAGGGTGGTATGTGGTATCTGATACCACAGGGTGGTATCAGTCTTCAGAGTAGAGTTATGTTTCCTTTGGATGGTATTTGATACCACAGGGTGGTATCTGATACTACAGGGTGGTATCAGAGTAGTTTCATTCCCTGTAAACCTTTATTTGGTACCGCTGTCATAGAATGGTATCATAGTGAGGTTTACGGTATTGGTCCTTAAGGTACATGAAGATGGTTAAAATTCTCATGAAACCAATTATTGTTACAGTTTTGTGTTATTATCATGCATGAATCATGAGGTTGATATGTGTTGATAACCTCCCCTGAGATACATTGAGGTATGATTTTGATTATGTAGTATATTTGGTTTATCTAACATGGTATGTGTGCAGGAAATAGAAAGCAAAAGATGAAGAGTATAATGGTGGATTACAGTCCACATGACTCTCCGTACAAGCCTGATGTGAATGCAACAGAATGGGAAAAGTCAGATGAGCAGCAAGGAGAAGAGTATTCTCCTAATCTATAATATAAATTGAGGATTCTAAGGGAAGAGATTAAATTTATAAGGAAACTAATAACAATTTGATTGAGGCATGGGAAAGACTTGGAGGGGCTCAAGAAAAGAAAGTGGAAGTCAATGCAGTGATTCTTCAAAGCCTATCAGATATTCAAAAGTAGGGACAACTAGGGATCAGTCATGGAGATAGGTAGGAGGACAATACTAATGGGGAATATGGTAGCAGGCCTTAGAGGATATATAGGATGGACAGAGATGATACAATTAGAGGTGCAAGATCTTTGTATACACCTAAGAAGAGGGGTAGTACTCATAGATTATATTCTACATCTGGTTGCAAGAGACATCATCATCATTACCACTAGCATCTATATAGCATGAGAGAAGAAATATTTAGTAGAAGAGTTAAAGAAAGCTAAACCTCCTACTTGTAATGGAGAGACGAAGAAATTAGAATATGCAGAAGCGTTACTTCTTGGGATGAAGAAGTTCTTCAGGCTGCATGATTACTCAGAGAACATGAAGTCCAAGATAGATACCTTCAGCCTCAAGGGAAAGGTAGATATCCTGTGGGAGGAACTAAAGCATGTCAAAGGCATTAAAGAAGAGGATTTGATTCAGGATGATTTTGAAAGACTCTTCAAGAAGAACTACCTGTATAAAAGATACTATGATGGAAGGGAAAAGAAGTTCTATGAGTTGAGAATGGGTTCCATGACAAATGATAAGTATAAAA
>APFE031427644.1:4961-17655 GCA_000404065.3 Pinus taeda
CATGAACCATTTCAAAGCAGCTCCCTTCAATGTTGAAGGAAACAATTTGAGTTTTTGAGAGTCTTCCATATAGTCATAGGTTCGGCACACGATTTCAAACTCAAATAGAAATGTTTCAGGGTCCTCACTTCGCAACCCATAAAAGTTTGGGAGGACAGATGGTGAAATGTTTTTCATTGTTGTATTGGTTTCCTCATCAACTATAGGGAATCCAAATGAGTTCTCTCCTTCCCTATTTCCTCCATTATTACCTCTACCTCCACCATTGTTGCCTCCATTATTTCCTCTTCCTCTACCTCTACCCCCTCCTTCAAACCCATCAACTACTTCCTCCGTCATGATAGTTTCCTCAGAGTCTTCTGGTTCTTCTATCAAGGGTGGACGAGAGAGAGTTTCTCCCTTTCCCTCTTCTTCAGGTGATTCTACTTCTTTGATTACAATATGTTCCACTGTAGAAGTGAAGAAAGGTTCTTTTCCTAGATCAGATTTAGTAGATAGTGAGGGAGAATCCTCTAATTCATCTGTTGCTCCTTGAATTCTAGGAATCCTAAGGCTGGGAGTAGATGGAGGTGAATCTTGTCTAGGCCTTGAAGTAGCTGGAGTTGTGAAAATCTAACTCTTGGCCCTAGCTATAAACCTTTCCCTAGAATCTCTTGTTCTATGCATGTCATTTTTTTATTTTTTATTTTTTCTTTCAAGTCGGGCTAATAATTCTCTTTCTGATCCTCCAGATCACACTAGGTGCAAGAGGAGAGCATAATCAAGAAATTATCGAACTAATAACTCTTTTTTCTAATCCTCCATATCACACTAGGTGCAAGAGGAGAGCATACTCAAGAAGTTATTAATTTTTTCCCTTTTTTTGTTGTAAGAGATTGGCTACCTAGTTACACTTCCCTAGCAACGACGCCAAAATTTTTAGTCAATTTAGTATGTCCTAAATTGCTACATTAATCATCAATCCGGGATTTGTAAGCTGATGAAGTGTGGCACACTAATGTGCAAGACAACCTCTTTCTTACTTTTTATCAATTTTATCTTGTTTTTGGGGGTTTTCTCTTGGTTTGTCTCCTAATGCAAATGATAATCCTATTCCTAAGTTTTAAGAATACTCTAGAAGGCAAGTATGGATATAGGTTTTAAGGCAATTATGTCCTCTATAATGATTTCCAAAACTTAACACTTCCGAGGGTCTTAGAACATACTAGTGATGAAATTAATACTTGAACAAGAATGAAAATGTGCTGCTATTCAAATCAAACAAATAATGAACTACGGATCATGAAACCATTATCTATGCTGGTTATCTAAATACAGAAAGAAAAATGAAGTAAGCTACTGCACTCAACAAATCAAAAACTGCAAACTAATAAAAGTAAAATCAATTCACTTCATTCATAGTCTGATAGCTCGCCATGTATTCTAAGCTATGGCTTTAGGAGATAACGTCAATGATATGAGGAAATTGAAATCCAATTGCAGAAAAATAAAGCTAAAATCAAATCACATCATTCATAGTCTGATAGCTCACCATGTAGTCTAAGCTATGGCTTTAGGAGATAACGTTAATGATATGAGCAGTTTGATATCTAATTGCAGAAAAGTAAAACTAAAATAAAATCACATCATTCATAATCCGATAGCTCGCCATGTAGTCTAAGCTATGGCTTTAGGAGATAACGTCAATGATATGAGCAGTTTGATATCTAATTGCAGAAAAGTAAAAACTAAAATCAAATCACATCATTCATAGTCTGATAGCTCGCCATGTAGTCTAAGCTATGGCTTTAGTAGATAACGTCAATGATATGAGCAGTTTGATATCTAAACTAACTAACAAAGCAAGTGAATAAGACTGAAATCAAATCACAACTGGAATTAAAAAAACTAAGAAAAGAAAAGTCAGCAGAGAGCCTAATCCCATGTCACTAGTTATTGCAAAAATTGTATGAAAATGCCTGGGCCTACTCTATCTTGAAACACACACACTGATTAGTGTTAGCAACAAAATACAAAGCTTGAAAAATCATTTACAGGATGAAATGTTGATACCATAACAAATGAAATATACAGAGGTGGATAACTATGAAATATGTGCAATGGAAATAAGGAAACAATACATAAAAACTTTACAGTAATAAAGAAAACAAAACCTCATCCTGCAGGGGCCCTTTGCATGGCCTTGGTCAATAGGCTATCAGTCTAGAATTATGCTCATGCAGTCATATAGAAATAGAGTCTTCTTTATATTTCAAAACCAGTTACAGTAGCAAGACGAGTTCACGACACAGTATAAAGATTAACATCAAAACGATAACAAAAACTAAAAACTAGTTCTATGCGTATGCAAACGCATTATTTATAGGGAAAATTACATAATTGTTTTCTTATGAAACTACTTCAACAGGGGACACGTAAAAGGACAACGTCCATGAGTTTAGCATAATGGTTTCCAAGATTATTCAATCTATCAAAAGTGGCTGTTGGATTCACATCGTGGGGTAGTCTGCAGGTGTCAACATGACCCCAGGGATCTAGGAACGACCACGAATCCTTCACGTGTTTGAAAATAGAGTCCGGTTGATGTAGGACTCCTTCGTTAGACCACCATTTGACCATCGTTGACCACGGATTTTCTTAATGAATCCAGCTAAACCAATAGGACCTAATCCATGTCCAGGTCATTCTTAACTTGCCCACATGCCTTGTTTTGCCCGATGACACCTGCAACCTAGAGTTTAACAAAAACAACTGCGGAAAGTTGAATCAGCTGCGGAAAGTGGTTGCATTCTGTAGCTCATGAGCAAAATCTAAGTCAAACAACAAACACAAAAAAATAGTTAGAAAACCATTTCAATGCTCTTTTAGAATAAATATGCAATGATTTTTGATAGCTTATGAGGTCCAAGTGAGGGGGAAAAATCTAGGAAAGTGTGTAGGAGATGTGTAGTTTCAGGGCTCAACAGGGCATACCATGCTCTAGGGGCTTGTTTCAAACCATAAAATGCCTTCTTCAACCTACAAACACGTGTCTTTCGAAATTCTACTTCAAATCCCTGTGATTGATCAATGTACACTTCTTATAACTTGTCCTGAAGGAATGCAGTCTTCACATCCATCTGATGAAGGGTCCATCCTTGAGTTGCAACAAGGGAAATTATTGAATGAATGGTTGTATATCATGCTACAAGTGCAAATATATCGTCATAATCTTATCCCCTCTTTCTGGGAGAATCCTAGGTCCATGAACCTTGCCTTATATTTCTCAATGTTACCATCAACTCCATGCTTGATCTTGAATAACCACTTTGAAGATACCACAGATTTCCTCTTCAGTCTCGGCACAACATCCCAAATTCCATTCTTTATAATTAATCGATATTCTTCAGGCATAACATCTTTCCAAACTTGTTCTTTTATGGCTTCTTTGAATCTGGCAGGTTCGGCTTGAATCATAGTGCTCATGGATGAAACATGTCCTTGGTACCTGCATGGCTTCTTCCTTTCTCTAAATGATATTCAAATGAGAGCATGTCTCTCATCATCTTGTAATGTGTCGTGAATCCAAATTGGCCTCTTCCTAGCGAGAGGATCACATGTAGGAGGATCTAAGGGATCCATGTGCTCCATGGGATCATCAACAATATATGTCCCAGATTCAGGCATGGAAGGACCATCTAACATATCCATATCATCATTCTTCTCAGGAGGAGGAGGTGGAGGAAGGTACCTTGCTTTTCCAAGGGCGACATCTTCATTGAATGTAACATACCTGATAACTTCAACCTTCCTTTGACGAGGAATATATATTCTAAATGCTTTATAATTTTCAAAATATCCAACAAACATATCTTCTCTTCCAGTGGCCTCCAACTTGTTTCTTTTTTCTTTTGGCACATGAAAGTATATGGGGTAGCCAAAGATACGAAGATGACCAAAATCAAGCTTGACACCTGTGAATACTTCTTCAGGTGTCTTGTTATCCAATGCTTGATGGGGTACCTTGTTTTGAACATATAAAACGACATGTGTTGCTTCTCCCCAAAGGAACTTCGACAAATTTTGATCATGGAGCATGACACAAGAAACATCTATAATGGATATATTCTTTCTTTTAGTCACTCCATTTTGTTCGGGAGTATAGGGCACAATTGTATCTTTCTTGATACCTTCCTTCTTGCAAAAATCAATGAACTCATTTGATGTGTACTCTCCACCATTGTCAGATTTGAATATTTTGACTTTCTTCCATGTTTGATTTTCGATCAAAGCTTTGAACTCCTTGAATATTTCAAAGGCTTCATCCTTGTCCTTCAAATAATATATCCATGTCTTTCTTGAGAAGTCATCAATGAAGGTGAATAGTAGAGATGACCACTAATAGAATGCACGGGAATTGGACCACATATATCAGAATGAATGAGATGGAGGGTGTCATTTGTCTTGTTCTCTCTAGAGGGGAATGGTCCTTGTGTCTTCTTTCCACTACCACAATTTGGACATACTCCATCATTATGGGCTTGAACCTTGGGAATCACGAAGACCAATTTCTCCAATTTTGGAAGAGCACCATAATGTAGGTGGGCCAATATTTGGTGCGATAACTTGTTTAAATGATTAGTATCATGAACCAATGCTAGGAGAGATCTACCATGTAGATTCCTTCATATCTTGTTCCCAGTGTGAATGCATATCTCATAGATGATCCAACAAGCCAAGTAAGAACCTTTCCCTTGATGAAGGAAACCCTCATCCCTTTGTATTCCAAAGCAGATATTGATACCAAATTCTTATTCAATCCTGGCACATACATCACATCACAGAGAAAAATAGATTCCTCGGAATTCAAATGAAATTTGACGGACCCAAAACCATTTACGAGATGAGAGGAGTTATCTCCAAGGATAATTTTCAAATTTGACTCCCTCTCTACCAAATTAGAGAGAAATTCCTTATAACTAGAGAAGAGTTGAGTGACCCCACTATCAACCAACCAACTATCCCATGAATCCAGAGGAGATGAACTAGTAAGGACATAAATGCTTTACAAAATTACTTTCATACCTAGAGAAACTTAGCTTCTTTTGTGGACATTCTTCATGATCACTTGGAGCATCTCTTCTTCTTCTTTCATCTCTTCCATTGTGATCATTTCTTCGGTCATCTCTCCTTATTTGATCATTAAACCTATTGTTGTTGCTTCTAGTATTTTAGTGTGGTCCATTGTTATTCTCAGGGAAATCTCGAGCATAGTGGCCTTTCTTATGACAATTATAGCATTCAATGTGCAATAATTCGTTCTTTTTGTTTGGATTTCAAGGAGGAACCTTTCTTGAATTCAATGGACCTCCTTTTCCTTTCTTCTTCTTCTTGTCATGAGTGATGAATGCAATGGGCTCTCCTTCTTCATTATTTAGAATAAGTCCTCTTGATATCATCCTTTATTCTTCTTGAGTGAGGTTTCCAAGAATTTCATCAAATGATAGGAGGACATTGTTGTTGCTTATAGTAGTAATAAAGGTTACCCAAATAGGAGGGAGACCTATTAGAGTCACAATCACCAATTCCCTATCAGGCACAAATTCTCCAACTCTTTGCAATTGATCTCTAAGGCGAGATACCGTCATTATGTAGGATTGTGTTGACGGTGCTAGAAATATGTTAGTCAAGGGGTCTCCCCAATGTGAAGTCCCAATTAGACATCACACCATTTGGAGTAGGATCCCCATCCGAAATATCGGCCTGCTTTCCATGTATTCCTATATATTTGCCTTAGCTCTAACTGTCATTAATAGAATGGAATGTGTGGTGCCTTCGAAAAGAAAGGGGGGTGTTCTTGGTGAGTGTATGATCATATGTGTGTCAAAGTTATTTCACTGCAAAGGGGAGGAAAAGTGAGCCTCTAAGAGAGAGGTAGCAGTACCACCCTAGTAGATACACACATGAGCAAGAAAGGTATGTAAAACATCAAGTAGAATAGTCTATAGAGATGTGACACTCATTGAAACCAATATAACGAGAAATATATGTCCAATATCCAGCGGAATAGTCCAAGAGGACGCGACAACGATAATAATAATTACAACATATTCTCAATATGATAAGTACCAAAATAACCGAAATAGTTCAACTACTTTAGCACAGACGAAAACAAACATGAATTACAAACATTCATAAAATAGTCTTACAAATATCCATAATCCATGCATGAAGAACATGTTGGCCCGTAGGGCTACTAATATTAAGTAAAATTTCCAAGACACATGTATATAATGAACACCACTAGCTCGAGTAGTGAAGCATTGGAGCCACTCCTTGCTCCTCAAAAGAACTATCTTATCTCTCTAATTCCTTGTGGGAGGAGCCAAGGTGAAAAATCCTTTGCTCATACAATGAGGGTGTATATATAACCAAAGGGTGATGCTTCACCCTCCTTCTAACTCTTTGAATACCCTCATGACTATATGAATTCCTATAAATTTTTGACTTACATGACTCTTCATATTCCATGTGTGTCCTTTGGACTTACACTTTACAATACATTTCAATAGGTAATTACATAATCCAAAATAATGATGTGGCATATGATGACTTATGACAGGACATGACATGACATTGATGACATGGACTGCATGATGATGTGACAATGCTAAGTTGTCCTTCTTGCCACTTATTTCTTTGTGTCTTCTTAAACAGATGGTACATGTTATTATTCTTCCTCCTCCTTCTGACTGGACAATGAGGAGTCTTCCATGTGATCTTGATCTTCATATTCTGTTAGAGTTCAATGTTCCTTCGTCTTCTCACCTAATGATCATCTTATGTATTCAGCTCCATATGTGTCTTCTAGAATGCTCTCCTTATCCATCTCCTTCATCATCTTTCCATAGCATGATAGATTTCATGTATATGCAATTCACTCATGACAATATGACATCAGTCTGATAAACCCCTAGTCTAAGATGGTGCACATTCATCCACTGATTGAGTTGGAATCGGGTGACAGGTTGGGAAAGAGGCTTAGTAACTATGCAATTGTACAACTTAGGCAGCCATAGGTGAAGCATGATCCTTGATACTGTGAAATGTGTAGTTTAGGATAGGCTGAGGAAGAAAAATGTGTAGTCTATGAGCTTAGGATGACAAGTTAAGGGGATAGGCACTGGATAAACATATTGCGTAGTTTTAGAGGACAAATGAGCCTAGGTGAATTGTAAATTACACATTTCAAGAGCTTAGGGCTGAGGCTTGAGCATTGAGATTGTGAAGTGTGGAGTTAAAGCTAAACTGAGGGAGAAAACTAAGTAGTTCTGGGAGCTAGAGAGGCAGGTTAAGGGGATGGACACTTAGTGAACACATTGTGCAGTTACAGGAGACAAAAGAGGTTGGGCCAATATTCAATAACGCAAATCGGGATCTCAAGGTATGGGTTTGAGGCTAGAGATTGCATGTGCATAGTTGAGGCTAGGTTGGGGGGATGAATTGTGCAATTATGGGAGGCAAGGTCAGGCTTGAGCACTCAAGTTATGAAATGCACAGTTTTGGAAGGTTGGATGAGGCTAGGTTGCTTGATTTTTTTCAAAATTAGGCCAAGTGTGAGACCGAAAAGATTATTGTGAACAGTGAAATGGCTTGATTGTGATCACACACCTAAAGAAATTGGACGACACAACAACATAGATCATTCAGAGCACATTCAAAACATGTTTCCCTCAATGCGACAACTTGGTGACAACTTTATGACAAGTGCAACAATAAAGGTACACTTTGTGATGATCGTGACGACACTTGTGCGACAATGATTAAAAATTTGGGAATGATTGAGATTGATGTTGACATGGTTAGAAAAACTCATTCACACAAAATAACCCCTTGAAACCACTAGAACAAGCATACATAAATTGTGCGCCAGCTAACATGCAAAAAGACAACAATTGCTAAAGTGTGAACAACCTTTACAATATGTGAATCAATAGTGAAAATAACACATGCCAGAGCAAAGTTAACATGAAAAAGACACTATTTAGAGTGAAATAAAGTGACACTCACAAAAACAAAGGTGTCTGGGAGTGACAGTTTGCAAAAATCATCGAAATAGAAGTACAAGCGCAACTATAATGTGGGAAACTGTTGTTGTCAATGCGCAATGACTGTCGACATGGATTGGGCATTGCACAAGAATAATTTTGATGGAACGTGCTATGCTTATCCAATCTTGCGTAAAAGGATTTTCTCATGAACTTGTTTGTAATAGCCCTAGTGAAAAGTTCATGTAATAAAAGTTAACAAAGGCAACATAAGACCACGGTCAAGGGACACGTATTCCAAGCTGAATGTTGGGTAGGACATCCTGGTTTGGGTGTTCATTTTAGTTTATTATGGCTAAGGGGATTATGAAAGGCAAAGGAAAAGGCATTAAAAGGAAAAAAGGCACTTTTTGCACATTTATTTATGAAAATAAAGGAAATTAGGAGAAATGTAAGGTGAAAGGTCACAGGTTGCATGTGAGGAGGAAGTTGAAGGAAAATAATGGAAAATGAAGAAATATAGGCCTCATTGATAAAAATGATTCTAAGGATCAGTTGGCAAGATCTTGGCACAAGCTTTTTCTTGGATTTTGGAGCAAGGAAGGGAGAAGCAAGCAAGGGAAAGACAAGGAAAGGAAAGGAAGGAAAGAAAGGATCAAGCAAGGAAAAGCAAGATCAAGAAGCTTTAGCAGGAATACTTTAAGGTAATATATTGCATGTGATTTCCTAGATAGTTTTGACATGAATGACTTTGCACGTTGGTGTATGGTTCTCTTGTTGTCGGTGGCATGGTTTTTTCGGGTATCAAAATGGTTTTCAGCCTAGCCTTGCCTTTTTTTAGATGCCATGGTGTGTTGGGATGTTTATCTTAGTTTTGAGCTTTGGATTTTCTAGATGGATTTTGGAATCTGAGTTGGAGGTGGTCTCATTGTTCATTCCTAAAGGCCTAGGAATCCCTTGACCAATTTTGGTGCGATAGACAGTAAAGCCTGAGGGATAAGTCTTGGTTTAGGGCCTAGTGGTTTAGGTTTGGATTGCAGTAAATCCTGAGAGACAAGAAGATGAAAAATTCCTCAAGGATAGTGATGGATTTCGGGTGGAATTCCAAGCTCGGTTCAATTTTATGATCGAAGCACCAATTTTGGTGTGATCATGCTTGGAATATGGCACATGGGTGACCGGCTGAAAGAAATATTAGGTTCCGCCATGTCTATGGTCAGGTGGTACGTGGAAGTCTCGAATCTGGTCGGATTTTCCTATGATTAATAAAAGCTAAGTTGCTTATGTAGTTATTAATATGTGGATTTAATGGTTGTTATATCAATGTTATTTTCATGGTTTTAGGCTGGTTATAAGCATGGTTAATTGATTGGTTCATGTCATGGTTATTTCATGTATTTACTTGTAATTGTTAAAATGATGGACGTAAGACCTAATTGATGTCATAACAGTTCAAGGGAGAAGGTGGTGATCCTTCTTGTCGTGTTTCAAAAGAGTTTTCAGTTATTCATGCTCTGTCTTATATCCTAGACATGTAGGTTGCATTGATGCCAAGTGTTTGACATAATGTCAGTCCCGAATGGGGATGGCCAGACCTAGTCTTGAATTTTATTTTTGGCTTATTAGTCTTGTCATCATGTGTTTGATGGATTCTAAAAGTTACAAAAAGTTCTGGGCAGTGGCCAGAATTCTAGGCTAGAAAAGTGCCTCAAATTCCACAGACACTAGCATAGGTCTTCTGGGAAAAGTCCCTAGACACAAGCATGTGGGGTTGTGAGAGCATCAATAGGTTCTTAGACTTTGGCATGCCCATAGCATGAGAGAATCTAGAGTTCAAGAGGTCCAAAAAGTCAGTGGGACCCAGGGGAAGGATACCCGAGTGGCTGGGATGCCTCCTAGGAGTGTTGTTGTTGATGTAGAAGGTATGGTTGATGTGTTTCCATTGATTCCATTTCCTTAAGGTCACCAAGTAGGTTGAATCATATCATAGTAGCCTCTCGTCGCATGTTTACCCTGGTGGTTGGTTACTTGGGTAGATGTGGCAGGAGGGTGATTACAAATTGGTATTAGAGGATGGTTCACCCCTCGGGCTGGATGGGCAGTGCGTTGGTCATGCATTCATGGTGGTTGCATATGTGTTCCTTATGCTTGTATTCCATGTGCTAGCTGCATTTTCATAGTGTTGATCATGGTTTTATGGATGTCACCATGTGAAGGTTGATGGTGTTGTTGTGGAATGTGTCTTCATGAGTGTAAGGTTGTATATGCATTTGTTATGCATGTCAGTGTCTATATGTTGATATGCATGCATTGTCATGGTTATGTTTATGCATGTATGGTAGGTCAGACATGCATTGTGAGGTCACTGAATGCAATTAGGTCATCATGGTATTATTGGTATGGTATGATACTAATAAGTTGGTTGAGATAAAGTAGGAGTTGCAGACCATCAAAGTGAAGTTGCAGCATTGGAACTTGAGGCAAGAGTGTTTCATCATACATGTTTGTATGTTGGGCACGCAGGTATGTAGGTTAAGGGTTGTTATATGCATTAGGTTTATGTACATGTCTATTGATGTTATGGTTACGTACATGATAGATGCTAGTTTATTAGTGCAATCATATGCACATGTGTCAGATAGTCATGAATGTTAGTAACTTGTGGTTGTATGCATTGTTATTGTTGTTTCATGTTAGACAACTTTATGATTATGTTATATGTTGTTGACAAGTATGTTATAGGTAAACTTGTTGTTGTTATATGATAGTTAGCTTGGTGATTAGGTTATATGTTGTTGATGAGAATAATATATAAATTGTTGTTGTTATATGCTAGTAACTTGATGATTAAGGTTATTACATTAATATCTTGATGTTGTTATGTTTTGTCCTAATTTGGATTGAACTATGTAGATGATCATGATTATGACACGCAGGTATGAGTTAATATGTTGTGATATTATGTCGTACTAATCTAGACTAACTGTGCATATGTGTTTGTTATGCATGAACAACAAATGTTTATGAGCTTATGATGTGAAATGTTAGTTAGATAATGTTATGAATATCATGATCTTATTTGTGTTTGATTTGATGTGTTGTGAAGTTATATCATGCTAACTAGAATTATCGTGCAGACATGATAGCCTCCCCTGAGATACATGAAGGTATGAGTTTTCTTATGTCGTATATTTGGTGCTTGACTATTTGATTATGTCGTCTATTTGGTGTTTGAGTGTTTGGTGTCTATTATGTCGTCCAATTGATTTATTTAACATGGTACGTTTGAATGTTTGATTAATTGCATGATATGAGTTTGTGTCTATAAGATTGGACGAAGGAATGGTCTTGTTTTAAGATGGTTTTACTCACACATATGTGTTGAGATAGCTAATAGGTACTTGAGTGTAATAGGTGATAGTTGTAGCATTATGTCTAATGACTATGAGTTGAATATGGATTATGACATGATTGTTAGTGTTGGTAAATGTTGCTTTCAAATTGATAGATAGGATTGTCTTGATATTTGGAACAAGTGGTTGACATGTGTAAAAAGTTGCAGGACACATGCTTGGTATTAGCGTGACAAGGTAACAATTGATGTGTTTATATAACTAACAGTTGGGTGATGTGACACTACATCGTAAGTAGTGATTAACAAGGTAAAAAGGTAAAAGAAAGGAATTGGGTAAGAATTTGTTTGGCTATGCTTGGAAACTCTAATTCCAAACAAATGAGTGTTTTGCATACAGGAAGTCTTCTTAACCTTGATTTCATCTGACATTATGTGGTTTTGTGCTATATTCATGGACATATATTTGACAGGTATAACAATTGGTGTCTAGTTATAGATATGTCAAGGGAATTTGGAGTCCCTTGAGAGATGGCACATATGTGTTCAGCTACAAGGAAATTTGCTTGGCACAACAAGGTGATATAGCTAGTATATTGTATATTTATTTATGCACTGACAATTATGTGTTGATGTCAGTATGATGAAAGGGATTGCATGGAAAAGAAATTGCCATGGAATCTTGAAGAAGTCTTAGGTTGAGCTTTCCCTTGGAAGCATTGGGATCCATGGGGATTGAGTCATGGTGTCTGTTATTAGTCTTGTGTTTTTAGTCTTTTGGTGATTTTTTGTGCTTGATTGCAGTTTTTTTATGTCTAGTGCATGATCATTCCACTTTGTTTTTGGTGCCATATTGTTATTGGTTAATCATGGTTTTATTATTATTTGTTTCTTGTGCTTTCCTTTTAAGTTTTGAGCCTTAGGAATTGGTTGGGAAAGAGGAAAGTTAGTAGAGTTTGGGGAGAGATGAATGAAGTCCAAGAAGTGATGTAAGAATCAGATGAAGTCAATGCATGTATAAGGGAAATTGAAGGCAAGAGTATGGAAGTCAACTAAGTTGGTTGGATCCATTAGTGTAAATGGATGGTGGCAGGACAAACATGATAAAGTTAATAGGAAAGGTGAAGTAAATGGACCTGAGGCGTCATATGACTTTGCTATGTTGGGAACGATTATTCTCAATGTTGTGCATGGTGTGCATAGATAAAAGGAGTTCTCCTAACCTTGACCTTATGTTATCTAGTAATTATGTTATGATCATGTTGATGTTTATACGTGTATGTATGTATATATGTCATTGTCTGAAAAGATCATG